>JAOPSE010000049.1:18232326-18295718 GCA_029449295.1 Zea luxurians
GATCCAGAAAAATGTATCTTCAGAGTAAAGAAGGGCAAATTCCTTGGATGCCTTGTGTCATCCAAAGGAATTGAGGCTAACCCAAGCAAAATAGAAGCGATACCTCGGATGGAGCCACCGAAGTCAAGAAAGGGTGCTCAGAAGTTGACATGAAGACTTGCATCATTGAATATATTTATCGCAAGATCGGCAGTGTTGGTCACTTGTTCTTAAATGCTATGAATTAAGAACAAGGCAACACAAACATTAATAATTAAAGACCTTCGTCCTTCGAAGCATTATCTCCCTTAAATATAATGATCTTCAGACGAAGGTCGTGAAGGATATACCTTCGTCATTTCAACATGTAATAATGAAATCATAAGCACATGAAACATGGAAAAGAACAAAAATAATCATGTTGAACCATTAGATTATTTATATTCTCATTATATAATTATAAATAGATACGAACGATGTTGAATTACATTCGTACCTTCATCTCGACAGAAGGTGAAAATCCGAGAATGACGTGCAAGTGATTACAAGCCAGCGTGAACAGTACGATGTTACTGTTCATCTATTTATAGACACAAGACGCAGTCTGTGTAAAATTACATCCATGTCCTTGACATTTACTACTGACTAAGGAATAATTTGTCGAGGACTAGACAACCTTTTCCCCTTTAGGTCGGTTCCATTGTCCATTGCTAAGCCGAAGCTTCTCCGCCCATAGCTTCGGAATTGATTCATCCTTCTTCCTGGCCATGCCTTTCATATCGTGTCCAGCTTCATCTCAAATCCGAAGGTACCTATGACAGTATATTATACTTGGAAAACATGTTAGTCGTGTTTTTGAGGACCTTCGGAAGACGAAGGCCCCCAACAGTAGCCCCTCGTAGTATTAATTTGTTCCTGTAACAACAAATTCAGACTGCGATGTGAACAAAGGCCTTAAGCCAAAGGTCTGAAAAAACACCTTCCCTTCGCTAGAATAGCGAAAATCAATGACAAATGGGGCCCGCCAAATTGTAATGCACTAGGCGTATAAATAGAAGTCCACAGCGGCGGCATTTGCTGCGCCATTTCTGTTCCTCGCGTTATTTTCGCAAATTTTTTATTTTCTTGCCCTCAGCTTTTGCTTGATTTTCAATCTAAGATATAGTGGAATTTTGAAGAAATGTCTGAGGAGAAGAAGAAGGTGTCTGAGTCGCCGAAGGTGACTGAAATGACGAAGGTGTCTAAGATGACGAAGCTGGCCAAGGAGAAGAAAGCTGTGGACCCTTTCATTGTTGGGTTTTACGGATCCATGGCAAAACTAATACAGAGAAAATCACAAAAGAGATAATGACAGATTTATCTAAAGATTCTGATGACAGTGATGAGTTTGATGTGGAAAGTGGAGATGAAGATTCTGAGGACCGGCCATGGCGACCAAGCCATACCATCTTCGGAAGATCAACTATTAAGCAAATCCAAGTTTATGCCATGAGAGGAAAGTACTTTCATGATATGTCTATTGTGAGGATTGGAGGAGACAGCACTGCCCCCTGCTCCTGAGGAAAATGAAGTTGTTGTTTACCGAAGCTTTATGAAGGCAGGCCTTCGGTTCCCATTGAGTAAATTTGTGGTTGAAGTATTGAAGATATTCTAGATCTTTCTTCATCAACTTACCCCCGAAGCTATAATCAGAATGAGTTTATTTGTTTGGGCTGTGAGAAGCCAGGGGTTGGAACCTAGCGCGAAGTGTTTTTGCAATATGCATGAACTGTTATACGAGACGAAGGCCACCAGCAAAGAGCAGTATCACAACAACTTCGGTTGTTATGGATTTATTGCTCGCTCCAATGCAAGCTACCCGGTTCCAACATACTGGAAAAGATGGCCCGGGGCCTTGATGGAGGAATGGTTTTATGTTAAAAATAATCTGGTTGAGAGGGAGGACATTAAGGAAATTATCCAATGGCCCATCTGGTCTCGCTTTGGCCTTCGAAGGCCGAAGGTAAATATTGAAAGTGATGATGAAGCATGCCAAAAAGCCTTCAGCAATGTCTGTGCCTTCATTGGCACAAGGGACATAATTCAAGAGCATATAGCCTATAGAGTGTGGCCACTTGTGGACAGCTGGGAGATGCCGAAGGAGACTACTGCTGAATCCAGCGAAGGTGGATTAGTTCAATTGAAATATACTTTTAGGTACAGATAGAAGTTTGATGAGCCAAATGATGACTGGTTGAAATGTATTGATGCTACCAGCGACGAGTTGCTTGGGACATACACAAGGGCCCAAGATGATGCCTTGTCCTCAGCCTTCGGGGGTGGGGCAAGAAAAGATTGAATAGGGTTTTTGATGCAATTGGCTTCATGTATCCTGACTACCGCTACCCCTTGAAAAGGCAAGGAAAAAAGAGAAAAACTGCTGCTTTGGCCACCCCAGATGTGTCGAAGGGCAAGAAAATAAAGGTTTTGACCCATCGACCTCGATATATTGAAATGGCCATAGTGCCTGAATTTGGTGAAGGGACCTCCTCTACTGCCGAAGCAGAACAAACTGCTCCCACCGCCCAGGGCGCTGAAGGATCGATTGTAGTGTCGAAGGTGCCTACAGTCGGGCCAGCCGAAGCCCAAGATGATGCGGTCAGAGCGCCAGAATTGGAAAAACTAGTGACGATCCCAGAAATTCTGAGTCCATCATCAGAGGCAGAATTACCGAAGGTGCCAAAGGCTCCTGCCGCAACTCCCAAGAGGAGAAGGATGGCCAGCGTACTAGACGCTGTCATGGAGACCACAAAAGCCTTGACCCCTACTCCTACTAAGAAAGTTGCCGAAGCTGTCACAGTCCAGGCCGAAGCCGAAGCTAGGCCTTCAGTGCCTATTGAGACGAAGCTGCTGCGCCTGAGGGTAAAGCTGAGCAAGAAACTCCGAATACCAGCACGACAGTAGGGCCGGACATGATAGAAAAAGCTAAATCTCCTGTCTCCGAAGGACCGACCGAAGATGTTGATTACATTATTCGACATGCTTCGGGGAAAAAATTATCCAAAGAAGAAATCTTAGAAGCCAAACACTACACCTAGAAACTAAAATATCCGAAGGGGGCCTTAGTGTTTAATGGCACTGACGAAGATGATTTCCTATACTGTCTCCCAGACAACAAAGAAATATTCGTTTGCCGGGAGATAGCTAAAAGTATGGGATTCCCGAAGCTTGAGACTTGCCTCGCCGCCATGTCGAAGGATGACCTTGCGGATAGCCTTGCATACAATAGTATAAAGGTACAGAAGCTGCTAATTTTAAAGTTGAAAATGAAATATTTCATTGTCATGCTTAATTCTTTATTTTTCTTGCAGGGCTTGATTCTTAGTAATGCCTTGAGGGCACAAAAGAATGCCGAAGACGAGAGCTGCACAATAGCTCTCAACAACCTTCATTCAGAGGTGATTGAGCTGAGAAACGAAGCTTTAGAGAAAGACAAGATTTTAATTTCTCTGGTAAGTAAAGTGAAAGAAGATGAAGCCAAATACCATGCTCAGGCCGAAGCTCAAAAGGTCGAGATCGAAGATCTTTGGAAGAAGCTTGCCGAAGCTAATGAGAACTACGCGCTCGCACAGGATAGCCAAGAGATCAGTGAATATTGGAAGAATAAGCTAGAGAAAAATGTTGAAGAACTTCGCGAATCCAAGGGAAGATGTTTTGAAAAATCCTTGGACTGTGTGAAGAAATTAAAAACTAGCTTTTCCAAAATGGGTGCCTATTCTTCCGAGGAAAATTTTATTTGAGGTGACCCTGAAGGCGTTATCGAGTGGATAAGTGGGGAAGCCGAAGCTTTCGAGGAGATCCTGAGCGATCGCGGGGATATTTGTGCTTTCTCTGGCGCTCGAGGGATTGCAGCTATCCTGGAGAAGGCTGTCTATGATCATGTTAAAGCTGCTGCCGAATCTGAAGCTGCCTTCTCCATAGACAACATAAAGGACCCCTCGGCTGAAGCTACTTCAGTGGGCGGAAAATTTTATTCTGATATCAGGGTGAACGGTGGTCGAGAATTGGCCAGCAAAATTATAAGGAAGAATGAAAAAGACACCATGATGCCCGAGAAGAAGCTAGGCAAGCTGAAGAAGCTGCTGAACGCGAAAGGCGTATAAGTACTGTTTTTGAATTTCAGCTTCGGTACTTACTTTGTGTCTTCGAACTAATAGTTTACCTATTACAGCTGAGCTATCACCGCTGCCAGAGCCGTACAATCCCCTGGCTGATCCGGAGATGAAGGAAGCATTGGATATAATAGGCATTGCTAATTCCATTATCGACGAAGTCGTCGATAAACTTTTGAACAAAGTCGCAGAAAGAGTCCTTAGAGAAGAGTAGACTTTATTGTAAAAACATTTTGTAATATTTGATATATGGAACAATTTGAAGGAAGATTAAGTTTCTATTCTAACACAATATGTATCATTTGTTGTATGGAACAATGAATCGAACATATAAGCTGTTGTAATTTCTTTGCGATGAATGAAATTTACACAATACCGTTTTTGAGCCTTCGGCGAAAAAACACCTTCCATTCTTTTCATGCTTCGAAAAGAAAGAAACCCCTTCCAGGGCAGATCTTATAGAACTATCACCCGAAGTTCGCTTCGTGCCTTAGCATATTTTCATTCAACGAAGTGTTGCAGAAGATTTGCTTCGTATCTTAGCATATTTCCATTCAACGAAGTATTACCAAAGGTTTGCTTCGTATTCAATCGTCCTATTGATGCGATATGATGTATGATGTGATGCTGTGCTAAATGATGTAATGATATGATGCAATGCGATGATGATGTTTGAACACCCACTCATACACCCACACTGGAACACGGAAGACTCTGCATCCCCTTAGGAACATTTTTTGAGTCTTTAAGCTCTCATCCCCATAGGAACGACTTTTGAGCTTCTTCACCTTCTATTTCGGTGGTATAAGTTCTGCATCCCCTTAGGAACGACTTTTGAACTTCTTCGCCTTATATTTCGATGGTATTTGGCTCTACATTCCCTTTAGAATAACTTTTGAGCAGAAAACTTACTCTGCGTTCCCTTAGGAACGACTTCTTGCAGCTTCGTCAATTTTTGGCTCTGCATTTCCTTAGGAACGACTTTTGAGCAGAAAACTTACTCTATGCCCCCCTTAGGAACGACTTTTTGTAGCTTCATCAATTTTTGGCTCTGCATTCCCTTAGGAACGACTTTTGAGCTTCAGAATTTAATCCGCTTTCTCGAAAACGTCTTTTGAGCTTCGTAAATCCATGAGGAAGATATAGGCACAATTATTACATGGAATTGTAAAGATAAAGGTACACCAACAATAGGATATTCCTTAGTATATAGCTTCGATTCTGGTACAGTGCTATTGACTGTACGAGCTTCGGACTCCTCCCTGAAGTCGCGCTGCTGTTGGCGTGTTGATGCCCTTCTGGCTGCTGGCTTCGGGTGTGGGTGGGTGGCAATGGTGGTGGTAGTGGGAGCTGGGGACCAGGAAGCTTGTGAATGACTTGCCGAAGCAATAGAGGCTGCAGGTTGATTACCCATATTCTGGTATATAGGGAGAGTAGCACGAAGCAGTATGTAAGACCTGCTTCGGCTGATTTTGCCGTGCCTCTGCTTCGGCATCTCCTTCTGTTTCTCAATGGTGACCTGGCAGGTTCTTGTAGTGTGGCCCTTGTCTTCACCACAGAATAAACAATAGAGCTTTCTGGGCTGATCCCCATACTTTCCTCGAAGCCCCTGCCGCCTCTGCCCCTTGGGGCTAGTGGCCTGAAAGAGCTTTGCTGTTGCCCTGAGGATTGTGAGCTATGATGTGGCCTTTGAAGCTGGCTTCCTCTGTCATGGCTCTGGCTGGAGTTGTGGATTGATCTGACATGTCTAGGGGTGGATTCTTCCTCCGAAGCCCCTAATCATCTCAAAAAACCTATAAGCTTCTTCCCTTCTTTGGCGGAAATCATTATCAGCCTGGATGTACTCATCCATCTTCTGAAGAAGCTTCTCTAGGGTCTAAGGGTTTACTGGCAAAGTATTGAGCCATAGGTCCTGGCCGAAGCCCTTTGTTCATGGCCTCAATGACAATTTCATTGGGCACTATGGGCGCTTGTGCTCTCAGACGCAAGAACCTTCGGACATACGCCTGGAGGTATTCTTCGTGGTCTTGCGTGCACTGGAACAAAGCTTGAGCGGTAACCGGCTTCGTCTGGAACCCTTGGAAACTAGTGATCATCATGTCCTTTAGCTTCTGCCATGATATGATTGTTCCTAGTCGGAGAGAGGAGTACCAGGTTTGTGCAACATCCTTGACTGCCATGACGAAGGATTTCGCCATGACTGCAGTGTTGCCCCCATATGAAGATATGGTTGCTTCGTAGCTCATCAGAAAACTACTTTGGATCTGAGTGCCCATCATACATGGGGAGCTAGGGTGGCTTGTATGATGGGGGCCATGGGGTAGCCTGCAGTTCTGCTGACAGAGGAGAAGCATCATCAAAAGCAAAATTTCCATGATGGAAATCATCATACCATTCATCATCATCGTAGGAATTGTCCTGACGAAGCTCTCTGAGTTGAGGTCTTCGGTCCTGGTCATCTTGAGTGAGATGACGCATTTCCTCAGCAGCCTCACCGATCTTCCTTTGTAGCTCGGAGAGACGAAGCATCTTCTCCTTCTTCCTTGGACCTGTTGATGGATGGCTTTGAAGTCCCTTATTTCTTGATCCAACTCCTCCTCCTGAGGCGTTGACTTGTAGCCATCCTTTTTTGGTTTCTGGCTTCGCAGTGTTTCTTGGTTGACGTCCAGTGGCTGCGGTGCAGCCCTAGCCCTGAAGACTTGTTTGGCGGCATGACGAAGGTCACAACTTTGCTGAAGTTGGTCGAATGAGTTCACCGGAGGTGGGCGCCAATGTTGGTCACTTGTTCCCAAATGCTATGAATTAAGAACAAGGCAACACAAACGTTAATAATTAAAGACCTTCGTCCTTTGAAGCATTATCTCCCTTGAGATATAATGATCTTCAGACGAAGGTCGTGATGGACATACCTTCATCATTTCAACATGTAATAATGAAATCATAAGCATATGAAACATGGAAAAGAACATAAATAATAATGTTGAACCATTAGATTATTTATATTCTCATTATATAATTATAAATAGATACGAATAATGTTGAATCACATTCGTACCTTTGTCTTGACAGAAGGTGAAAATCCGAGAATGACGTGCAAGTGATTACAAGCCAACGTGAACAGTACGATGTTACTGTTCATCTATTTATAGACACAAGACGCAGCCTGTGTAAAATTACATCAATGTCCTTGACATTACTACTGACTAAGGATAATCTGTCGAGGACTAGACAACCTTTTCCCCTTTAGGTCGGTTCCATTGTCCATCGCTAAGCCGAAGCTTCTCCGCCCATAGCTTCGGAATTGATTCATCCTTCTTCTAGGCTGTGCCTTTCATCGTGTCCACCTTCATCTCAAATCCGAAGGTACCTGTGACAGTATATTATACTTGGAAAACATGTTAGTCGTGTTTTGAGGACCATCGGAAGACGAAGGCCCCCAATAGGCAGAAAGAAAACATGTTAGTCGTGTTTTTTGAGGGCCATCGTGTTTTGTGACATCATGGCAAGCATATGACATAAATGGGTACACATTCTACACTAAATCAAAAGACATGAAAAGTGTTGCACAAAATAGCGGTGTTCGTATCGATGCTTTTGACCTACATGGACAGAAGACCACATATTTTGGATTCATAGAGGAAATATGGGAACTTGATTATGGCCAAGCATGAAAATACCCTTGTTTAAGTGCCAATGGGTACAACATCCCGTGGGGGTGATAGTGGATAACTACGGACTCACACTGGTAGACTTAAAGAAAGTAGGATATAAAGATGACCGTGGGTTCTCGCCGAATGTGTTGCACAAGTGTTCTATGTACTCGATCCAGCAGATGAGAAGATGCATGTAGTTATTTCTGGAAAGCAAAAAATTGTTGGAGTTGAGAATGTGGGAGACCAAGATGAGGAATACAATAAGTATGAAGAGATGTTCGTCTTTAACGGTCCAGAGAGAATCAAGCGTGTGGAAAAGAAAATTGATAAGAACTTAAAGCCATACATGCGGAAAAATGGTAGTTCATGAATAATTGTATGAATCAAATTGTATTTGTTATCATGTATGATCGACTATGAATTGTGGTTGCCAATTAATTTAAAATCTCTCTAGTTATCTATGTGTGCTATTATAATTCATTTAAATTGTTTGCATATTATTGTTAAAATTAAATATTAATTCATTTAAATTGTATTTGCATATTTCTGTTAAAAATTAAAATTATTTTCATATTTAAATTGTATTTTCATATTTTTACAATCACAGGCGGTTTTGTCTTAGGGTCCGCTTGTGAAAAGGATAGAGCATCACAGGCGGTCCTAAACAAAAACCGCTTGTGATACTATTACATCACAGGCGTACTAAACCGCCTGGGACATCACAGGCGGTTTTCTAACCGAACCGCCTGTGATGTAAAAATCCTACCGCTTGTATAGAGCCAAATTGTACTAGTGTCTACTGTTATTTGAAGTGTTAAAATCAGCCGAAGTCTTCCAATGGGGATCAAGTCAACAGAAAGCTTTCGAAGAGTTGAAGCAGTACCTTATACAACTGACAACCCTAAACTCCACCTTCATCAGGAGCTCAACTGCTACTGTATGTACCTGCCTCCAATTCTGCCGTCAATGCTGCATTAGTCTAAGAAAAGCAAGATGGACAGATGAAGAAACAAGTCCCAGTTTACTTTGCCTCAGAAATCTAGAGCCCGTCAAAGATAAATTACTAGAATTAGAGAAGGTACTATATGTCGTGTTGATAGCCTCTAGAAAGCTTCAGCACTGTTTTCAGTCTCATCATATAGTAGTACCTTCGTCCCAACCATTGAAAGATATTATAAGAAATAGAGAAGCCATAGGAAGGGTTGGAAAATGGGTTGTAGAACTCAATGAGTCCACTATTGACTTCATCCATCTGTTGGGGGTCTTCTCCGCTGAAGGTCCTCTAGGCGAAAACACCTTCGGCAAGACAGTATAAAGGCAGGTGTGACATGAAGATATAAGCCGAAGATGATGTGGACAAAGCCAAAGCTACGATTGAAAGAGCTTGGGCTTGGTGTCATGATGAAGACGAAGGATGATACCGACTTAAAGAGGAAAACACTGTAAAGTCCTTGATAGTCCGTATTATGATCATAATTAGTTACCGAGGACATGGATGTAATTTCACCCGGGCTGTGTCTCGTGCCTATAAATAGATGAATAGTACCCCCGTACTGTTCGGGCTGTATGTTAAAAGCTCTTGCATCACTCTCACATTCACGCCTTCTGACAAGCCGAAGGTATCAATGTAATATTGATTTTAACAATGCTTATCTATGTTTATAAAAAGGGGAATATAAATAATCTGACGATTCGTAATGATTATTTATAACCTTCTATGTTTTATATATCTTTATTTATACTTGCTTGTGTGACAACGAAGATACGCCCCTCATGACCTTCGTCTGAAGATCATTATTGAAAGGGAAATAGGGTCAAACCTTTTCCAAATGAATTTTGGTGGTTGAATTGCCCAACACAAATTATTAGACTAACTAGTTGGCTCTGGAATATATGTTCTACAGGTGCCAAAGGTTCACAACAAACCAATACAAAGATAAAAGAAAGGGTTCAAAACAAAGGAGCAAAGTTTAACCGAAGGCAGCCCTGGTCTGGCGCACCGGACTGTCCGGTGCACCACCGGACAGTGTCCGGTGCACCAGGGAGGAACGACTCTGAACTTGCCAGCTTCGGGAATTCGGGGAGCCACTTCGCTATAATTCACCGGACTGTCCGGTGTGACACCAGACTGTCTGGTGTGCCAGCGAGCAATGGCTACTTCGCGCCAACGGTCGTCTGCAAATGAACAGTGAAAGTAAATAGTGCGCCTGCGCACGCAGAAGTCAGAGCAGGCGCCAGAAGGCGCACCAGACAGTGAACATGACCTGTCCGGTGCACCACCGTACTGTCCAGTGGCCACACTTGTCAGAGCTCCAACGGTCGAACCCTAACGGTTGGGTGACGTGGCTGGCACCGGACAGTGTCCGATGGTGCGGACTGTCCGGTGCGCCATTCGACAACAGCCATCCCCAACGGCCACTTTGGTGGTTGGGGCTATAAATAACCCCAACCACCAACACTTCAAGGCATCCAAGTTTCAGCCATTTGCATTCAATACAAGAGCTTTAGACTTCATTCCAAGACACAAACAAGAGATCAAATCCTCTCCCAAGTCCAAAGTTCATTCCATTCAAATAGTGACTAGAGAGAGTGACATTTGTGTTCATTTGAGTTCTTACGCTTGGATCGCTTTTCTTCTTCTTCCTTCCTTGTTCCCAACTCAATTGTGTGGTGGTCCTTGTGGGGACTTAGTGTCCCGATTAATTGAGAAGAGAAGCTCACTCGGTCTAAGTGACCGTTTGAGAGAGGGAAAGGGTTGAAAGAGACCCGGTCTTTGTGACCACCTCAACTGGGAGTAGGTTTGCAAGAACCGAACCTCGAAAACAAATCACCGCGTCTCACTCTTTTTGCTTGTGATTTGTTTTCGCCCTCTCTTTCGGACTCGTTTATATTTCTAACGCTAATCCCGGCTTGTAGTTGTGCTTAAGTTTATAATTTTCAGATTCCGCCTATTCACCCCCCTCTAGGCGACTTTCAATTATATCCCCAAGGGAAATAATGCTTCGAAGGACAAAGGTATTTAATCATTAACAATTGTGTTGCTTTGTTCTTGATGTATAACATTCGAGAACAAGGACCAACATTGGCGCCCCCCTCTGGTGAACTCACTTCCACAGTTGTGACGATGGCTTCGTACAACAACCAAGCTGTAGCAGCTTCAACCATGAAGCTGGTGCTCCCAATTACAGGCGGCTTAAGTTCTGAACCAACCAACAAGAAGGAGAAGAAAGAAGCATAGAGAAGGGTACATCATGTTGGGGTACAAGGACCCTTCATCAAGTCTAAGTGGTCTCATATTCCAATTACCTTCTCTCAAGAAGACCTTCAGCTCCTCACAACGACGCAATGGTCATATCTTGTGTCATCAAGGGATTTCTGGTCCATAATGTCCTGGTTGACACAGGCAGTGCATCAGACATCATCTTTGCAAAGGCTTTCAGGCAAATGCAAGAGCTAGAAGATAAGATACATGATGCAACACACCCTCTTTGTGGCTTCGGAGGAAGACAGATTGTGGCACTTGGCAAGATAACAATGTCAGTTGCCTTCGGCTATGTCCATAACACAATAGCAGAACATGTTGTCTTTGACATTGTTGATATGGAGTATCCATACAATGCAATTATTGGTCGAGGAACGCTCAATGCCTTCGAAGCAATACTTCATCCAGCGTATCTATGCATGAAAATACCTTCGGAACAAGGGCCCATTACTGTTCATGGGAGTCAAGAAGCTGCCAGGAGGGCTGAGGAGTTGGATGGATTCGAAGGCTATTCATAAAATAGATGAAGCCGAAGCTTATCAGCAGTATAAGCATAAAAGAGAGAAGGCTGCTTCAGCAGATCAACCAAAGCCTATGCTTCTCTATGATGACATAGAAGACCAAAAAGTATTGTTGGGATCTCAGCTATCTGATGAATAGGAAAAAACTTTGTTAAGATTCCTGTTTAACAACAAAGATGTTTTTGCTTGGACAGCCAATGACCTATGTGGCATCAATAGAGATGTTATTGAACACTCACTCAATGTGGACCCATCCTTCAGACCAAGTAAGCAGAGGCTTCAGAAAATGTCCGATGATAAAGCCGAAGGTGCACGAAATGAAGTAAAGAGACTTCTCAATGCCGGCGTTATCAGAGAAGTAACATATCCAGAGTGGCTAGCTAACACCATCATGGTGAAAAAAGCTAATGGGAAATGGAGAATGTGCATCAATTTCATAGATCTCAACAAGGCATGTCCGAAGACGAGTTCCCTTTACCAAGAATAGATTCCCTTGTAGAAGCAGCAGCTTCTTCAGAACTTATGAGTCTATTGGACTGTTACTCGGGTTATCATCAAATTGGATGAGAAAGGAGGATGAGCCAAAGACAAGTTTCATAACTCCTAGTGGTACCTATTGTTACCTTCGGATGCTTGAGAGGCTCAAGAATGCTGGAGGAAGCTTCAGCAGAATGACCGCCAAGGCTCTCCACTCTCAAATTGGCAGAAAAGTGCTGACTTATGTCGATGACATCATAGTAAAAAGCACAAAGCAAGAGAATCATGTTGCCAAATTGCAAGAGTCATTTGCCAATTTCAGGCAAGCTGGTCTCAAGTTAAACTAAGAAAAATGTGTTTTCAGAGTGAAGAAGGGTAAGTTTCTTGGCTGCCTGGTATCGACAAAAGGCATCGAAGCTAATCCAAGCAAAATCAAAGCTATCCTTCGGATGAGCCGCCAAATTCAAAGAAGAGGGCTCAACGGTTAGCAGGAAGGCTGGCATCATTGAATAGATTTATATCAAGATCAGCAGAGGAATTTACCATTCTTTGAAATACTGAAGTCAGCCGAGGTATTCCAGTGGGGTCCGGCTCAATAGAAAGCTTTTTGAAGAGTTGAAGCAGTATTTGATAGATTTGACAACTCTAACCCCACCTTCATCAAGAGCTCCACTACTTCTGTATGTGGCTGTTTCTCATGCTGCGGTTAGTGCGGCACTGGTGCAGAAGAAACAAGATGGCCAACTAAAGAAGCAAGCACTAGTATACTTCGTCTCTGAAGTACTCAGCCCATCAAAGAGAAATTACACAGAATTGGAGAAGGTACTATAGCTGTATTAATGGCTTCCAGGAAGCTTCGACATTACTTCCAGGCATATATAATAGTGCCTTCATTGCAACCACTGAAAGACATAATGAGGAACAGAGAAGCTACAAGAAGGATCGGAAAATGGGTCGCGGAACTTAACGTATTCACCATTGATTATGTGCACAGATCCTCGATTCAATCTCAGGCGTTAGCAGACTTCATTGTTGATTGGACGCCAGGGGCTCAGGGTGAAGAAGCAATAAAAGATGTCGAAGCTTGGACAGTATTTTGCGATGGATCTTGGGGGACCTTCGGTGCAGGAGCAGCTGCTGTTCTAGTGGCACCTTCTAAAGTCAGAACATGTTATGCAATAAAGTTAGACTTCAGCTGTACAAAATAACATTGCTGAGTAAGAAGCTCTTCTTTTAGGGCTTGGAAAACTTAAGGCAATGAGAATAAGAAGGGCAATCCTCAAAACTGACTCACAAGTTATTTTTGGCCACGTGGATAAAAGTAGTAAAGAAAGAGATTCGAAGCTTGAAAAGTATTTAGAAGCAGTCCGAAGATTGGAAGCTTCTTTCGAGGGATTCTCTATACAAAATATCCCAAGGGGAGAAAATGAGCATGCAGATTTATTAGCTAAGTCAGCGGCACAGGGGCTCCCTTTGCCTTCAGAACTATTTTTTGAAACAATAAAGCACCCTCAATCGAACTCATGGAGATAGCAATACTCACAATCTCACCTGTACATAGTGAAGATTGGAGGACCAAAATAATATCCTTCCTTCAGGGCAACTGTCTCAGACGATGAAGCTTATAACAAGAGAATGGAGGCAAGAACAAGACCTTATGTAATAATTGAGGGGGAGTTATACAAGCATGGAGTTTGTTCCCCATTGCTAAATGTCTTTCTAGGAAGAAGGACATGAATTAATGAAGGAAATACATGCAGGACTGTGTGGAGCCCACATTGGATCCAGGCCTTTACTGGGAAAGGTTTTTAGACAAGGTTTGTATTGGCCGAAGGCAGCTTCGGATGCAGCGGACTTGGTCCAGAAATGCGAAAACTGTCAGAAGTGTGCCAGAGACCAGAAACAACCTTCATCTCTAACACAATTGATTCAACCTACTTGGCCATTGCAGAGATGGGGCCTAGATTTATTAGGGCTGCTCCCACCATCACAAGGAAACTTAAAATATGTTGTGGTAGCGGTGGAATATTTCTCAAAGTGGATCGAAGCTAAGCCTCTAGCTACCATAACTTCGGCCATAGTCCAAAAGTTCTTCTGGTGTTTGTCGCTTCGGTGTGCCGAAGGCTATTACAGTCGACAATGGAACTCAATTTGATGCTAAAACGTTCAAGGTTTTTTGTGACCAGATTGGTACAAAAAACATTTTGCATCAGTAAGGCATCTAGAATCAAAATGGGTTAGTAGAGAGGCAAATGGAATTATAATGACAGGAATAATGAAGTTAATCTTCAATCAGCCCAGAGGAAAGTGGCTAGATGAATTAATAAAAGTGGTGTGGAGCCACAACACTGTTGTCTCAAGGTCAACAGGTTTACTCCATTCAAGCTCCTGTTAGGTGATGAAGCAATAACACCGGAAGAAGCAAAAGTAGGATCAATAAGAACAAAGCTTCAGCGGAGGATGAAGCTGATTGCCAAATAACAAAAGATACCATAGAAGAGACCAGACTTCATGCCATATAGCACATCAATAAGTATCAGGCTGAAACAATAAAATGGCGTGATAGAAATGTTCGATTGAAAAATATCAAACCAGGTCATTTAGTGCTATGAAGGATAGCCAACCCAGATACAGTGGGAAAGCAACAGCTCAGATGGGAAGGTACTTTTCTGGTAGTATCTTCGTCAAGACCCGGTTCTTACAGATTGAAGGATATGGCCGGCAACAACATACCCAGATCTTGGAATGCGGATGAGCTTCGATGATATTATGTGTAATTGATGTAATCTTTTTATTTTTCCTATGGCACCCTTTTCCTTTCGGAGGGGAGAAAGGTTTTTAATGGGGCTATAGTTTGTAATATTCATTTTTGTTTAGCCCTATGCAATACAAGGGCCAAATTCCCAAAAATGTACCATGTAATATCGGAATCCGCACCATCGAGTGCAAATAGAACAGGGAAAAGCTCAAAAGAAGTCTCTAAGGGGATGCAGAGCTGTAATCACTCTGAAGGTGGAAGCTACAAAAGTCATTCCTAAGGGAGTGCAGAGTAAGTTCTGAAGCTACAAAAGTCGTTCCTAAGGGAGCAGAGTAAGTCCCGAACTCAATAGTCATTCCTAAGGGAATGCAGAGCCAAATACCACTGAAATAGAATGTGAAGAAGCTCCAAAGTCGTTCCTAACGGAATGCAGAGCTTAAATGCCACCGAAATAGAAGGTGAAGAGACTCTAAAGTCGTTCCTAAGGGATGCAGAGTCTGGGTATGGTTTTGTGTGTGTGCGGGTCATACATTTACATATTCATCGCATCATTTTTTGCATTCATACAAACATTCATTAGACATTCGTAGGATCATCATTATCATGACATGAAGCATGAAAGATAATATGAACAGAAAGAGTTGTCCGGCTTCGGCGACAAATGCTTTGTTGAATACGAAGAAGCTTCGTCTCAAACGTGAACAAGGCATTTTATGTAATGAAATGCTTCGATGTGCATGAAAAGAAGGGAAGGTGTTTTTTTGCCTTCGGCTCAAAAGTTGTACTTATAGGTTTCATCCACAACAAAGGAATTCACTCAAGGATGGAAAGGTAAAATTATATTACAAGGTTTCAAAAATATATACAATATTGAGTTCAGCTCTCAATTACAATCTTTTACAAAAATAATGCAAATAGTTCCTAAGCTCTATACAGGAAGTCATAAAAGGAAGCTTCAGCCCAGCAACCTTCAGAATGTGCTTCGGCTTACTGACCTTCGGCGCTGACATCCTGTAGACAGACAATGGTATAAGGTAAATGTGATGGTAATGAAGAAAAATCAAGGCAAACAACAGGTACAAGTTTCATACGAATTAAGCAATTTCCGAGCTTCGTCTCCAGCTAACTCTCGCTCGCCGTAGCCCAAATTTGTGTAATGAATCTGTTTCCTATGCTTCAGGCCTCACCAGGAATATTGACCAAGTCTGATGGTGACAGGCTGAAGTTCGCCTTGTTTACTGTTTTAGCATGCGTGCATCCAGCCTTCAAAATGCAGCAGTTGTGCCACGAGAAGCTAATAGAGCACAGAAATCACCATGCCCAGTTATTACTTTGTCGAGTGCATCAACTTCATTCTCAATATGCTCGAAGGTTTTGATATATCTTCAGCCAAAGGGGCAATTTCTTCAGAGCTGGCCCCAACCGAGCTGAAGATTCCCCTTAACCGATGCACGCAGCGAGTAGCAAACTCCGAGCATTTATTCCGAAGGTCTTGCAGTGATTCCTGCAGCCTCGTGTTCCTATCAGCTTCGACTTCGGATTTCGCTTGTAGTTCTTTTCTCTCTTGCTCAAAGCGCTCTGATCTCCTTTAAAGTTATTTGAGCTTTGAGAAGCTCCCGTTTAATCTAGCATTTTTAGCTCGTAATTCTGCAAGGGAACCTTCGGTCACCTGAAGCAAAAAAATCTTTCTTTTCAAGAGAAGCTTCATACTCTTTGATCTTGCTTTCCAAACCTTCAACTATTATCTCATTTTTCTTATCTTGAGATCTTGTTGCATTCTTAACGCTTTGCTTAGCAGCATGCTCTGCAAAAATAAGTTAGGTTTAAAATATTTTAACCCACCACAAAAATAACAAGAATCTAGGCAAAGATTTTACCTTGAAATTGGAGTAAAATAGGCTGCCGACGATATGTTGACGTCGGTAACCACTAATATCAGATTCTAGCTTCAGGAAACCAACACTCTTTGATAGAGTGCCGATTATTTTTGCCCAGCGCGGTCGCGGATACATCCTAAAATTTCTTCGTCAACTCCGCCGAAGAGCATAGATCCCGGCTGATAGCCACAGGATATCCCATATTCTTTTAGCTCCTCTTTGTCTGCCTCGGACAATTCCTGATGTCCCAGGTGCCGAAAGTCAAATTATTTCTCTTCTGACGAAGCACCAACAACCTCTTTCCCTTGCCAGACGCTACGGCCATGTTTTCCTCTACGGACACAGCCGTCTCCTCTACGACCATATCTAATATGAGCTTGTCAATTCCTGACATTGTACTCACAAGTTTAGCAGCTTTGGCAGTGGCTACTTCGGTAGTGGTTTCAGCTTCGGCACTTGCAGCAGGCACCAGTCTGGACGTCGAGGCTGAAGGCGGTGTTCGGTGAATAGCTTGCATTACATTGACAATTCTCTGTTTCTTTTGACCTTCAGCCTTCTCCTTTGCGGCTGAATGTTGGTCCTTCTTCTGTAAAAGTTTGTCAGTTCCGATCCCAGAGGACTTAGTAGCTTGATGGACAAAGAATCAGTCATTATCTTTAAAATTTCTGCTACTTCGGCAGCAGAGGGCGTTGAAGGAGCTTCTTCTCTTACCTCAGCTACCTTCGGCTCGGCAGAGGGAGTCATGTCAAGCTTTCGCTTTTTGGAAACTCGCTTTCGGCTCAAGAGCTGATTTTGCCTTTTTTGAAACATTCTCATCCTCCTTTACTAGCCTAGCAGCTTGCCTACTTAGGATGCAGACTAACCTTTTCCTTTTAACCCTTTGACACCTTTGTCAAATCTTTCATAGTCTGGGTACTCAAAATTTAACGTGTCCATCACACGATTCAGCCTTCGTTTTGGCCGGGTGCCGAAGGCAGCAGTCATTAACTGGTCCTCTTTCTTGGTGTAGTTACCAAGGATTTCATTACACATAGTTTCAATCATTTCTAACCACTCTTGGCATGGTTTCTTGAACTCTTTCTCAAACTTGAAACGGTAGGGGAGTCGAACAAGTTCGTGCTTTTTGCCCCCATCCTTCTTCTTGGGCATCCCCCAGCCACTAGAGGTCGGAAATACTCTATTTGCCAAGAATTCTTGCACCAGATCTCCAGTGCTGACTTCGGCTGATACCACTCTAAACTCTACTTCGGCTACTTGGCATGGGGAGCTAAGCTGCATATGGCATAAGGGCCTTGTCATTCCGAAGCTCAATATTAGTGGACTCATGACCATGGTCATCAGCTTCTCCCTCTTTTTCTCGTCTGCCTTCATATAAAACCGTTCACTCTTCCAACCAGTTGGCCACTTAGTGCTATAGCTAAGAACCGTGCCTTCGTATCCTTTCGATATGCAAAATTGTAGCAACCAAAATTCTCATGAAGGCCATCTGCTCTAGCATTCGTCTGGTAATGCAGCTCGTGCACTCGACAGAAAGCTTCGTCATTAGGACTCATACCCTGGCTTCGGAGGGCCCAAATGTAGACACTAAATCTTACGATTGCATTAGGTGTCAGTTGGTGAAGGAATATTTCAAAGTTCTTCAAAACCTCTCCTATTATATCATATAGAGGGAACCGAAGCCCTGCTCTGAAGAAGCTTTTAAAGACAACAACTTCATCATCCTTTGGCTCCGGAACCATTTCCTCGCCAGCAAAACGAACAAGTTTACTCTCAGCCTCCCCAAAGTATCCTAGTTTCTTCATTATAACCATATCATTTGCTGTCACAGTAGATCTACTAAATTCAAGGTGGCTAGGTTTTGCTGGGCTCAGGATAGTGTAATCCTCTTCATCTTCGTTATCGCTCCCTTCTCCAACTGCGATTTGTTCAGCTTCAGCAGTTGAGGTACCTTCGGCAACACGCTCTTCTAGCACAACAAGACCCGATTGCCTCATCACCTCTGATATTGGTGCTGTCTCAGTTGCTTCGGCCTCATCCCCCTCACGAGATACCCTAGCAGTCGATCGTACTCTGGCCATTTCAATGTTTTCGCTTTTTTGAGACAGAGCTAGTCTCAAATGCCGAAGCGTTTGCTCGAAAATGCAATGTAGGAAGCTTCGGCATCGGTTACATTTTTAACAGCACAACATTGCAATGGCAATGAATGCTGTGGTAATTCCTCACCAACCTGTCTATTTATATAGTGCTGCAGGGGGGAAGGCGAACCACAACGTCGCTTCCACTGGCTGAGCGGTGGACCGTCCGGCGTCTAGAATATTATAATCGTTTCTCGGCAACGAGCTCAAGGAAGGTGTTTTTTGGACCTTCGGCATTCCAAAGGCTTCGTGTTTTTTGCGGATCGAGCTCATTACGAAAAATGATCTAGCACCACGAAGAGGCTACTGTTGGGGGTCTTCTCCACCGAAGGTCCTTTGGGCGAAAACACCTTCGGCAAGACAGTATAAAGGTAGGTATGACATGAAGATATAAGCCGAAGCTGATGCGGACAAAGCCGAAGCTACGATTGAAAGAGCTTTGGCTTAGTGTCATGATGAAGACGAAGGACGATACCGACTTAAAGAGGAAAAGACTGTAAAGTCCTTGATAGTCCATATTATGATCATAATTGGTTATCGAGGACATGGATGTAATTTCGCTCGGGCTGTCTCCCATGCCTATAAATAGATGAACAGTACCCCATACTGTTTCGGGCTGTACGGTAAAAGCTCTTGCATCACTCTCACATTCATGCCTTATGACAAGCCAAAGTTATCAATGTAATATTGATTTTAACAATGCTTATCTATGTTTATTAAAAGGGGAATATAAATAATCTGACGATTCGTAATGATTATTTATAACCTTCTATGTTTTATATATCTTTATTTATTCTTGCTTGTTGTGACAACGAAGATACGCCCCTCATGACCTTCGTCTGAAGATCATTATATCCCCAAGGGAAATAATGCTTCGAAAGATGAAGGTCTTTTATCATTAATAATTGTGTTGCTTTGTTCTTGATGTATAGCATCCGAGAACAAGGACCAACACCATCGATCCTCAATACAGTCTCAAGCACT
This sequence comes from Zea luxurians, assembly GCA_029449295.1. Taxonomy (NCBI): domain Eukaryota; kingdom Viridiplantae; phylum Streptophyta; class Magnoliopsida; order Poales; family Poaceae; genus Zea; species Zea luxurians. The sequence goes on from JAOPSE010000049.1 coordinate 18,252,124, forward strand.
AGCAGACTTTATTGGTGATTGGACACCAGGGGCTCACGACGAAGTGCAATCGATAGATGAAGAAGTTTGGACAGTATTTTGTGATGGATCATGGGGGACCTTCGGCGCAGGTGCCGTAGCGGTTTTAATTTCATCATCAAAAATAAGGACTTGCTATGTGGCCAGGTTGGAATTCTAGTGTACAAACAACATTGCAGAATATGAAACAATGCTGCTAGGGCTTCGAAAGCTTAAAGCCATGGGAATAAAAAGGGCAATACATAAATCTGATTATCAAGTAATCACATGCCATGCTGATAAAAAGCAGCATGGCAAAAGACCCTAAATTGGAAAAAATATCTTGATAAAGTTCAAAGGATGGAGGCCTCTTTCGAGGGATTCTCAGTAAAAAATATTTCAAGAGGAGATAATGAGCAAGCAGGCTTGGTAGCGAAATCAGCAGCACATGGGCTCCCATTCTCCCAAAGGTCTTCTTCGAAACCCTCAAGACACCTTCGATTGAGCTTATAGAAAGAGTTGTACTCACAATATCACCTGTACATAGTAAGGATTGGAGAACATAGATTGTATCCTTCCTTCACGGCAATTACCCTTCAGACAATGAAGTCTACATAAAAAGAATGCAGGCCAGAACAAGGCCATACATGATAATAGAATGCGGATTGTTTAAACAAGGACTCTACTCTCCATTGCTAAAATGTTTATCTAGAATCGGAGGTCAAGAGTTGATGACAGAAATTCACTCATGGATATGTGGTGCTCATATTGGATCCAGGCCACTCTTGGGCAAGGTTTTCAGGCAAGGCTTCTATTGGCCAAAAGCTGCTTCGGATGCAACAGATTTGGTGCAGAAATGTGAAAATTGCCAGAGGTGTGCCAGGGATAAAAAACAACCTTCATCTCTAACGCAGTTAATTCAGCCTACCTGGGCATTGCAGAGATGGGGGTTAGACTTATTGGGACCATTACTACCAGCTCAAGGAAATCTATGATATGTTGTGGTAGCAGTTGATTATTTCTCCAAATGGATCGAAGCTAAACCACTAGCTACAATAATATTAGCCATTGTTCAAAAGTTTTTCTAGCAAATTGTTATCTACCGCTTTGGAGTGCCGAAAGCCATTACAATGGATAATGGAGCACACTTTGACTCTGAAGCATTCAAGGCTTTCTGCGATCAGATTGGAATGAAGATACATTTCACATTAGTAAGGCATCCAGAATCCAATGATCTGGTGGAACGAGCAAATGGAATCATCCTCACAGGAATAATGAGGTCAATCTTTAATCTACCCAAGGGAAAATGGTTAGATGAATTAATAAAAGTGGTGTGGAACCATAACACTACAGTTTCAAGATCAACAAGCTTCACTCCATTTAAACTTCTATTTGGAGATGAAGTAATAACCCCGGAAGATGCAAAAACAGTGTCGATAAGGACTCTAGCTTTGACAGAAGTTGAAGATACCTACAAAATATCAAAAGACTCAATAGAAGGGGTCAGACTTCAGGCGATTGATCATATAAATAAATACCAAGCCAAAACAACAAGGTGGCGAGACAGAAAAGTCAAGCTAAAGCTTATTAAGCTAGGGCATTTTGTGCTTCGAAGAATACCTAACCTAGAGACTGTAGGGAAGTTATAGCTCAAGTGGGAGGGCCCCTTCTTGGTGGTATCTTCGTCAAGACCATTATCTTACAGGTTAAGAGACATGGAAGGAAATGACATTCCAAGGCCTTGGAATGCAGATGAGCTTCGGAGATATTATGTGTGATAACCATGTAATTTTTTCCTCTCCTATGGTTTCCTTTTTTCCTTTCAAGTGGGGAGAAAGGTTTTTAATGGGGCCATAGGATGTATTTTTCATTTTATTTTTACAACCCTATCCAATACAAGGGAAAATTTCCCCCATATGTAAAATGTAAATATCTGAGATTGCACCATCGAGTGTAAAACATGAAAAAGCATTAAAGTCGTTCCTAAGGGAATGCAGAGCTAAAATACCACCTAGTAAAGGTGAAGAAGCTCCAAAGTCGTTCCTAAGGGGATGCAGGGCTAAACTCCAAAGTCGTTACTAAGGGAATGCAGAGCTAAAATACCACCTAGTAAAGGTGAAGAAGCTCTAAAGTCGTTCCTAAGGGGATGCAGAGCTAAAATACCACCTAGTAAAGGTGAAGAGACTTCAAAGTTGTTCCTAAGGGGATGCAGAGTCTCTATGTGTGAAATTTTTTCTTACCTTCGGCATACATTCGCATAACGCATCACATCATAATTTGCATTCATACAAGCATTCATTATAGACATTTTTAGCTTCATCGCATCATGGCATTACGTATGAGAAACTAACGATAAGTTTACGTTGCTTCGTTGTGAATGAAAAGAAGGGATGGTGTTTGTCGCCTATCGGCTCAAAAAAATAATGAGGTTTCATCCACAACAAAGCAAGCGATAGCAGAAAAAGGTAATATTGCAAGGTTACAGTACACATTAACAAGGAATGATTACACTACATTGTTTTTTCTGTTTAACTACATTTTACACAAAATCTACGAGGATGTCTTCAGGGCTTCGCCAGAAATCTTCAACTTCGGCTCTTCATTCTCCGCCAACGTCAGTCTGAAAATAACATCATATCAATACAGAGCAGCAACAAGCAGGAATGAAGTAGCAGGAAGTAAACAAAGATTTTTTTCATACTTCGTCAAGTAGTGCTCGACCTTTGTTTCCAGCAACTTCTCGGTCACCTTTCGTCCAAATCTAGGTAACGAATCTGTTGCTGACGCATCTGGATTCACCAGGAATATTCTCAAGGTCGACTGGAGAAATGCTGAAGGTAGGTTTTTTCATGCTTTTCATGTGGTTGCATCCGGCTTTGGTGAAGATTGCAGCAGTCCCTCGGACAGCCACTAGCGCGCAGAAGACGCCATGCCCTACCATAACTTCGTCAAAGTCATTAACCTCTTTCTCAACCCATTCAAGCGCTTTTGGGATGTTGTCGACAGAATGTTTAGCATCCTCTAAAACTGCTCCGACTGAATTGAAAATTTCTCGCAATCATGAAGAGCATCGAGTTGCAAAGCCGAAGCAGGTATCTTGAAGTGTTTTTAAAGCTTCGGACAATTTAGAACTCTTTTCTGCTTTGGCTTTAACCTTTTGGTTTAATTCTTCGACTTCACGCTTAAAGTGGATTACAATATCTTAAAAGGTTGATTTTTACTTGATCAAGTTGTTTGCTCAAACCTTCTAATTTTTTGTTCTGGTCAGAAATTTGTACGACTTGGTTTTTGTTCCGAAGGTGAGCTTCAGCAAGATTTGCTTCGGCAGCCTTGAGCTTTGAGTTCTTTTCCTCTAACAAGTTTTCAAGTTTCTTCACCTTTTTTCCAGATCGTTGACAATAAGCTCATTCTTCTTATCTTCGCTCTCTTGCTGCAACTTTAAGGCCTTGCTTAGTAGGAAGCTCTATTACAAAGACCGAAGCTACATAAGGTTTTAACCCTTAAGATTCGAAAACCAATGAATTAGAAGAATAAATAATAAATTTTGTACCTTAAATTCGAGTAAAATAAGCTGCCAGTAATTTGATGCTTCCTATAGTTGCTTAGATCCCGTTCAAGCTTCGAAAATCCAATTCTTTTTGATGAAGTGTTAACAATTTTTTCCTCGATGCGATCAGGGATGCACCCTAGGATCTCTTCATCAACGCCACCAAAAAGCACAGACCCTGGCTAGTAGCCACTCGCAATAGCAAACCCTCTTAACTCAGAAATGTCTTCTTCAGAGAGCTACTGGCCACCCAGGTGTCGTAGGTCAAAATCCTTGCTCTCCAAAGAAGCTTCTTCTATATCCTTCATCTTCGAAGCTTCAACTTCGGCAGTAGTGACATCACCCATTCCCTTCTCAGGAACCACATTAGCTACAATTCTATCAATTTCTGATAATGTGGTCCCGAGCGGGCCCCTGCTGCTTTCAGCTTCATTCTCTACTTCAGTAGCTTCGATAGCAGCGGGAGGAACAATTTTTTCTATTGTGACCGGTGGGGGAGTCTTGTGTACAGCCCTCATCACAGCCATCATACACCGTTTGTTTTTGAACATCCCCCAATCATTGAATCATCCTTCTTGCTCCCTCCTTTGGCACCTTTTCTAGTTCCCTTCTCCTTTGACTACAATAAGCTAGTCAGATCGGATCCTAGAGGACTTGGCAAAGCAAAGGGAAAGGGTTCAATCATTACCTTCAGGATCTCTGCTACCCTAATAGAGGAAGACGAAGAGGTACTAAGGAACTTTTCTGGCGAATTATGAACCTTCTTCTCAGTGTGGTCCAAATCCGAAGATTTTCACTTCTTAGGAGCCGAAGGCTTCGACTCCCCCAAAACTTTCTATTTCTTTAACACAGCTTTCTGCCTGTCTTCTTCAATCGACCTTATTGCTTGCCTTTTCAAAATAGTCACAACCCTCTTTTTTATTTAATCATCTAGCTTCTTCTTCAAATTTTTCATAGTCAGGATATTCGAAGCCAAGGGCGTCCATCACTCGATTTAACCTTCGCTTCTTTTGAGTGCCGAAGGCAGCGGTCATCAATTGGTCTTCTTTCTTGGTATAATTACCAAGAATCTCATTACACATCGTCTCTATCATTTCCAGCCACTCGCCACAGGGCCAGCTGAAGGCATTCTTGAAAGGGAAATGTGCCATTAGGCCATTTCTATAAATGTTTTGGTGATTAGATGTCCAACACATAATGTTTTAGTTGATATGTGCTAAAGTGTTAAAGAGATGCAAATCAAGAATCAAGGTATGTCTCTAGCCTTAGTGAATTGTTTTTGGTACTTACATATTTCTCTAAGTGCTAGGAACCTTGTCAAATCAAATGAGTTTGAATTGGAGAAGGTTGGTCGTGCTCAGCTAGACTTGCACCAGCCTGCGAGTGCACCAGACTATTTTAATGGAGGATAATCTAAGTTGTTTAGTTATCTTATGAATTTTATTTATGTCTATATGTATATGTAGATGTAATTGTTGACATTACTCCCCAACTCACCACACTCAATCAAAGATCCATATAAGACAAGTATCATAAGAACAAACACTCAAGCGTATATGTCGGAGAGAAAATCCTCCGGCCGGGTGGCGGAATGCACCCACCCTAATCCTAAGATGAGGAGGGGGCCTGAGCGTTTGCCTGTTTGGTGGATTGATGATGAACACAAGAACACGCGAGGGTTTATAGTGGTCTAGGCCGCCGGAGCGTAATACCCTACCTCCAATGTATGTAAGTTGTATTGAGTATGTGTGTCAGCGTGTGTGTGAGCGTGTGAGCCTGTGTGTAAAACCCGTCTCTTGTAACGTTGTGTGCCTTCCCTTTTATAGTTTAAGGGAGGCACATACAAGGATGTTGAGCCCCGACATGTGGGCCCAGGAGCATAATGGAAGAAATACATTATGTGAGTAATAAATACTGACAGCACATAGAGATCTTTGTCGGACGCTGTGCTGCCCGCTTTAGTAACGCCTGAGTAATTAGCGGAGGTCATGATGACTGCAGTCCATGCAGCATTGAAGGGCAGTAACCCTTTTCATGGAAAACACGCGAGTAATGGTGAGTTATTACCCTTGATATGGTAACGTGTGAGTAACTGCACGGTCCACGTAGCGTGGACTGGGTATGCCGCCTGTCACTGGAATAGACAGGCGCACGTCTTATCCGTAATAAATGTGAAGGCGCGCGTAGCCCAGAGGCGCCATGCCAGGTTCCGCCCATTGTCTTATGCCGCGCGCAGTAGGCCACGTGGTAGCATCGGGTCTCCGCCTGAGCGGGGAGCAGGAGTGTATGCGGATAGGTCCAGATCCCATCAGACCAGGTCTGGACACGTGTCGGCACCGGACCCCACCTGGGCCCTGATTAAGGCCTAGGTGTGTTCTGTCCTGGAACCCTAGGACCCCTACTATGGGCGGCCCAGACCCCATATGGGGAGGGGGGTCCAGATCCCATTCCAGGGGTCCGGTCCGTACACGTGGGGGTCCTGGACCAAACTTGGAGGTCCGGACTATATATTCAGGGGTCCGACACTTTCCCATGGGGGTCCAGACTCACTGTTGATGCCTTGGAGTATATCACTTTCTCTGGACACGTGGCAGCCCCCGGACCCACCCATGTGGTGGGGTCAGGCGCTGTTGCTGACCCAGAGTAGTCGCCCGAGGCTGGGGCGAGTCATGGCCTGGTCCCACATACAACTCTTTTACCACGCGACTAAGAGTAGCCACGTGGGTACTGTGCTTTTATACAGCAGTAAGGGGTACCCTAGTTTCAGGGTACCGATAGTGGCCCCCGGGTCCACCTCAGGGGAGGATGCGAGCCTGCAGGTGGGGCCAAAGCTTGTACTTTGCCTCAACATGGCTTGATTGGAGATTGGCGCACCGTTTCAGCATGTCTGCTGACGCACCCTCTATCAATCACCTTCGGTCACGCCAACTGCCATATCTGTCCCCGTGGCTGACTGACCCACAGGCCCCCACGTCTGGTGGTTTCATCGGGCCACGCGCGAGGCACCTCGTTGCCACTGCATTGGTTAAAAATTACCTTTTGTCTTCTGCAGCGGCCCCAAGGAGGCGCACTACAGGCGCGTGCGGCGGTTCACTCTTTCCGCACCCGAAATCCGGCACACAACCTGTATGACTTGTGGACCTAGGCCCCCGTGTCATAGACTGGGCTGCCTGGGTCCTAGGTACCCGTCGAGCGGGATTTCCTGTGGTGATTCAGGGGCACGCGGAAGGGTTTCCCTGAACAGGGACTCAGGTTTCCTTGAAAAAGGATTCACCCCGTGTGCAGCAGTTACCTTTTCACATTCTCTTCCAATCGTTTGTGCCCCTTTGCCTTCGTGCTCCTCTGCTCTATGCTCATGCCGCCACACTTGCCATGGCTTCGCTTGGTCATCCCGACCGCTTTCAGTCTGAGGAAGCGCTTAACCTGGTGCGCGGACTGCTCGAGTGGAGCGCGCTAGGGCTCACCAAAAGAATCTGTGCCGGCGCTACCCCCCTTAGCGATCTTGCTGCCAGGGAGTTTGTGCTGTTCACCTCTTACATCTCTTGCGGGTTGGCGTTGCCGATCTCGCCCTTCTTCCTGCTGCTGCTGGAGGAGTTTGGGCTTCAGCTTCAACACCTCATGCCCCACTCCATCCTCTAGGCGGCCATCTTCGTCCACCTCTGCAGATGTTTGTAGGTGTGGCTCCCTGCACTTCCCTCTTCCGCTACTTCTTCGTGTCGGTCAGGTCTTGGAAGACTAGGGACCACATCGGTGCCTACTACTTTCAGACAAGGCTAGACCTGGCTGTAGTTTACATCCCCACCTTTGGTGGAGCGAGGTGGGAGAACTGGCATAGCGACTGGGTGATCGCCAGTGCCGAGGCCAATGACTGCCTCGTCCTGCCGTCCGATGGGTCGACCCTCGACCGCAAGCAGTGGAGGACCAAGCCGTCCCTGTCGCCAGAGCTCCTGCCCATATTGGACAGGATCAAGGTCTTGGCCATGGGCGGCCTGACGTCAATGCACGTGGTCGGCGACCTCCTGAAGCGCCGGATCATGCCGCTGCAGAGGAGGCCGCACCTGTGCTGCTGGTTCACCGGCCCGAACGACATCGGTAGGATCCAGCGTGGGCCGGGCACCGATTTGTCCTGGGATGAGCTGGAACTCCTGGTGGGGGGATTACTGGGGAGACTTTTGTCCCTAAATCCTTGATACTCTCTCAGGCCGTCCCGGCGCTCTGTGATGACCCAGGGCTGAGGACGGTGATCCTGGCCACGCTGCCGACCCTCGATGACAGTGGCGTGGCGGTTCACCAGACCGGTGGCCAGGACCCCCTCCGCGGGATCCAGATCTCCGATGCACTGACTGGAGGTCCCCAGCCCGCCGGTGTGGCTCCTAGCGCCAATCCCGCCGTGGCCCCCAGCCCCTTGGACAAGGGCAAGGGGGCTACAAGCAGTGCCTCCGCCCTAGGTAGCTCCGAGGGGTCAGAGGAGGAGAGGCGACGCATGCTGCGTCGCGCTGATGGGTCGCTTGTTTCGGAGCCCCCCAGAAGTGTCAGAGGGCTGCAGGTGGGGCCGAGGAGGCCAGCTCCCAGGCCCACGGCGCGCAGAGGCGCGTCAGTCCTCCGGTCCCGCCACCACCACCACCATCTAGGGGTGGTCACCCCTAGGGGCACCAGCAGCAACAACAGCAACAGCGGCAGCAGCAACAACAGCGATCGCCCCTCTTCCAGGGTCACTAGAATGTCCAGGGCCCCAAGTAAGTGTAGCCCCTTTTTCCATGAGTCTAATCATCATGCCGACAAGTCTTAACCCATCATCTGTTCGCCAAGTCTTCTTCCTCCACCGCTCCCAAGGTCACGCCTCCTCCGCTAGATACCAGGCCCACCAATAGGTCTGGCTCTCAGCAGCAGGAATCTGCTGAGGGTGGTGCCAGCGGTCCGCCCCCAGCTACTGCCAAGACAGCTCCAGTGGCTTCCTATGCCCCAGCCGGGGGTCCGGCAGCAACGGTGCCAGCGTCAGGCGGCGTCGCAGTGGCGGAGGAGATCCCGGCTGGGGGATCCATGCCCACTCCCGACACTAGGGGTGACGCAGGAGGCGCGCCCAGCTCCAACCCCCTGCCTACTCTAGAGGAGATGGAGGTGGTGTTTGGGCAGCGACTCCGGTCAGGTGCTGAGCAAGAAGCTATGACAATACCCCTCCGCCGCATGCTGTCCCGTGCCCACCAGGTCCTTAGTGACACTAAGGCAGCAATTTTGCGGGAGTGGGAGGCACTTGAGGCTATGCATTAGCGCCTCAGTGACTGGCGCACCCAACTGGAGGAGCGCACCAAGTCGGCGTCTGATAGTTCGCCTTCGAGCGGTGCCAACTCGAGCGGGACCGCAAGGAGTACAAGAAGGACCTCCAGAAGGTGTGCGCAGGGAGCTGGAGGCGCACCGGAGGGAAAAGAAGGTGGCCAGGAGGGAGGAGGCCGTGACCCAGAGGGAGGCCCTCACGACAGAGTACCAGGCCAAGCTGAACGCTCTGGACCAGACTCTGGAAGCCCAGCAGAAATGGCAGCAGGAGCTCGAGGGCAAGGCTAGCGACGCTACCCTCACTCAGGAAAATCTTAAGGCGAAGGAACAGTCCTTGGACATGCGGGAGATGGACCTTGCCAGGCGAGAGACGGATCTCGCCTTCAGGGAAGAAATGCTCACCCGGCGAGGCGAGTTGCTGGCTGAGCACGAGCTCGAGGCAGAGGAAAAAGAGAGGAAGCTGGAGGAGCAGATCCGCCAGTTTAATGCGGCGTAGGTGGTGCCGGGCCCCTAGGCCATGGAGGCCACCAGGAAGGCCCTTGAGGATCTCTAGGGAAAGCACCGCGCCAGAGTCCAGCGCATTGCTGAGTGGGCCAGCGAGGCAAGCACGACACTAATGCCACTAGGGATGAGCCCCATCCTAGTGTCGAAGCTGCCAACGTCGATCTCCGATGCCCTCCCGATGCTGGACTCTGCCGCCGATCGCCTCTGGCGCCTGGATCAGATCCTCGGCACCCGCCTGGAGGCAGAGGGCAGCAAGCTCTGCCGGGCGGTGGTTGAATATGTCCTGACGTGCTTCCGGAGTCACGACCCTGCCATATCCTTGGTGCCGGTGATCGCTGGTCTGGTAGCCGCCACAGAAGATGACACCCGGGAGGGTGTACAAGACGTTGTGGAGATGGTGGTCGAGCGCTTCCAGCGTGATCTTGCTGACGACCTGTAGAGACAAATCAAGGGTTCCACTGGGAAGCGGCTGTAATAACTTTTGGTCTTGTAACATATTTTAAGAACCGTTAATCGAGTAAAATTGGAACTTATCTTATATGTTATTTGTCCTTGCTGTGTGTAGCGTTATCAACTTCCCCCTGGTACTTGGCCCTCCTGGGAGGTAGGCTCGACGTGTTGAGGCTGGATACCAGTATACCAAAGAAAAAATTGATGGCCTGGTCCCTTGAAGGTAGTCTCTACGGTATGAGACTACCTACGTCTGGACTGGGACCTGGACCTGCACATAGCTTCGGCTTTGAAGTGTTAGGAGCACACCCATAGGACCCATTGTCTAGTATCTGTCATCCTTTGATTCATGCAACAGGACCTGCAGGATTTAGCCTGGGAAGCCAAGCCGAATGCCCAGACCCACAGGTTCACAGTTCCAAATACTAGGGTGCCCGTTGCAGAGTGGTGGAGCGTGCAAGCTTAGGGTACGGAACCATGCTAAGCGGCTACACAACTCCAGACCCCTCCAGGAGACGAGCGTCCATTCTCTAGAACTGGTCTGCAGGTTGCCGGACCCCCTGTAGCAGTAGAGGGGTCCTGAACTGCAAGCCTGGCTACTCAATTTGGATGTCATCATACTAGCAAGGGTGGGAAACTGTATGGGTGGGTTAGATAAAAATTAATGCATGTAAACTGAAGTAGAATAAAGCTATCACAAAAGCACATCCAGGGGGTAAATCTTTTCCTTATAACTCGATATTGAAAGAGAAATGTGCCCTTGGGCCATTTCTAAGTATTTTGGTGATTTAGTGTCCAACACAAGTGCCTAAGTGTAAAAAGGTGGACAAGGTACAAATCAAGAATTAAGGTATGTTTCTCAGACTTAGTACATTGTTTTATGGACTAATGTATTGTGTCTAAGTGCTGGAAACAGGAAAAATCCAATTGGAAATGTCTTGGCTCGAGCAGCCAAGAATCTGCTGAGTCTGCAAGCATCGGACTGTCCGGTGGTGCACCGGACAGTGTCCGGTGCGTCAGGCTGGCTCGAGCGAAGTGGCTGCTCTCGGGAATTCACCGGCGACGTACGGCTAAAATTCACCGGACTGTCCGGTGTGCACCGGACTGTCCGGTGAGCCAACGATCGACCGGGCCAACGGTCGGCCGCGCAATCTGCGCGGGACACGTGGCCGAGCCAACGGCTAGAAGACGGCACCGGACTGTCCGGTGTGCACCGGACATGTCCGGTGCGCCAACGGCTCTTAGGCTGCCAACGGTCGGCTTCGCTATTTAAGGAAGGAAATCGGGCACCGGACAGTGTCCGGTGTGCACCGGACTGTCCGGTGCCCCCAATGACAGAAGGCAAGAATGGCTTTCCAAACTTGTGCTCAACGGCTCCTAGCTGCCTTGGGGCTATAAAAGGGACCCCTAGGCGCATGGAGGAGTACACCAAGCATCCTTTGAGCATCATTGATCACTCACACTTCATTCTCGCGCACTTGTTCGACATTTTAGTGATTTGAGCTCCATTCTAGTGTGCTAGTCTCTTGAGCTCAAGTCTAGGTTTTGCGTGTGCGTATTCGCTGTGATCTTTGTGTCGTGTGTGAGTTGCTAATCCCTCCCTTGCTCTGTGATTCTTCGTGAACATCTTGTGTAAGGGCGAGAGGCTCCAAGCTGTGGAGATTCCTCGCAAACGGGATTAAGAGAAGCAAAGCAACACCGTGGTATTCAAGTTGGTCTTTGGACCGCTTGAGAGGGGTTGATTGCAACCCTCGTCCGTTGGGACGCCACAACGTGGAGTAGGCAAGCGTTGGTCTTGGCCGAACCACGGGATAACCACTGTGCCATCTCTGTGATTGATATCTCTTGGTTATTGTGTTGTGTTGAGATCCTTCTCTAGCCACTTGGCATATTACTGTGCTAACAAGTAACCAAGTTTTGTGGCTTAAGTTTTTGAAGTGTTATAGGATCACCTATTCACCCCCCCTCTAGGTGCTCTCAATTGGTATCAGAGCCGTTCTCTTCAAGAAAGGGACTAACCGCCTGAAGAGATGGATCCTAAAGGCAAGGGGATGGTGATCAACGACAAGGAGAAGGAGTCCTTCGTCAACGAGCCCAATGATGACAGGCCCACCGACTCAGGCTCGGGCCACAAAAGAAAAGACGGGAGGAAGAAGAAGACAAGGCGCATCAAGGAAATTGTCTACTACGACAGCGACGAATCTTCCTCCTCCCAAAAGGACGACGACGACTACGATAGACGAAAGACGGTTAACTCAAACTTTTCTTTCGATTATTCGCGCATCCCGCATAGTTCAAATGCTCAATTGCTCCCCATTCCACTTGGCAAGCCCCCTCACTTTGATGGAGAGGATTACGGATTTTGGAGCCACAAAATGCGTACTCACCTGTTTTTCTCTCCATCCAAGCATTTGGGAGATTGTGGAAAGTGGAATGAAATTTGATAGCTCGGATAGCCCTGTGTTTATTAATGAACAGATTCATAAAAATGCACAAGCTACTACTGTGTTGCTAGCCTCTTTGTGCAGGGACGAGTATCACAAGGTGAGCGGCTTGGACAATGCCAAGCAGATCTGGGACACCCTCAAGATCTCTCATGAGGGAAACGACGTCACCTTGCTCACCAAAATGGAGTTGGTGGAGGGCGAGCTTGGACGGTTCGCGATGATAAGGGGCGAGGAGCCGACACAAACATACAACCGGCTCAAGACCCTTATCAACAAAATAAGGAGCTACGGGAGCACGCGATGGACAGACCACGACGTCGTCCGCCTAATGCTAAGGTCATTTACCGTTCTTGATCCTCATTTGGTGAACAATATACGTGAAAATCCCAGGTACACCAAGATGTCGCCCGAAGAAGTTCTTGGGAAGTTCGTAAGCGGGCGAATGATGATCAAGGAGGCAAGATACGTGGACGACGCGTTGAACGGTCCTAGTCATGAGCCTCAACCCATTGCTCTCAAGGCAACAAGGAGCAAGGAGGCACTACCAAGCAAGGTGGCACAAGTTGAGGCGGCCGGACTCAATGATGAGGAGATGGCCCTCATCATTAAGCGCTTCAAGACGGCGCTTAAAGGTCGCAAGGGGCAGCCAAGCAAGACCAAAGCCAAAGGGAAGCGCTCATGCTTCAAATGCGGTAAGCTTGGTCATTTTATTGCTAACTGTCCCGACAATGATAGTGATCAGGACCAAGGGAACAAGAGGGAGAAAAAGAAGCATTACAAGAAGGCCAAGGGCGAGGCACATATCGGAAAGGAGTGGGATTCGGATTGTTCCTCCTCCGACTCTGACAATGAAGGACTCGCCGCCACCGCCTTCAACAAGTCATCCCTCTTCCCCAACGAGCGTCACACTTGCCTCATGGCAAGAGAGAAGAAAGTAAGCACTCATACTAGTACTTATGCTTCTTCGAGTGAAGATGAGTCTAGTGATGATGATGAGATAGATTACTCATGCTTATTCAAGGGATTAGATAGAACCAAGATAGACAAAATTAATGAATTAATTGATGCATTGAATGACAAGAATATGCTTTTAGAAAAACAAGAGGATTTGTTGTATGAAGAACATGACAAATTTGTAGAAGCACAGAAATCTCTTGCTCTAGAAATTAAGAGGAATGAAATGCTCTCTAGTGAATTATCTTCTTGTCATGAAACTATTGCTAAGTTAAAAAGTTTTAATGATGATTTAAATGCTAAACTAGAAGTAGCTAGTAAATCTAATTCTTGTGTAGAAATTGTTGAAACTTGTAATAGGTGTAAAGATTTTGACATTGATGCTTGTAGTGATCATTTAGTTTCAATTTCCAAATTAAATGATGAATTAGCTAGTCTTAATGCCCAACTTAAGACTAGCAAGAATGAATTTGACAAGCTAAAATTTGCAAGGGATGCCTACACGATTGGTAGACACCCCTCAATTAAGGATGGACTTGGCTACAAGAGGGAAGCCAAGAACTTGACAAGCCATAAGGCTCCCATCTCCGCCAAGGAGAAAGGGAAGGCCCCTATGGCTAGTAGTGTGCAAAAGAACCATGCCTTTATGTACTATGATAGAAGACAACCTAGAAATGTTTATAGGAGTTGTAATGTATATAATGCCTTTGATTCTCATGCCATGGTTGCTTCTAGTTCTTCTTATGTGCATGATAGAAATGTTGGTAGGAGAAATATTATTCATAATATGCCTAGGAGAAATGTCGTTAATGTTCCTAGGAAAGTTAATGAATCTTCTACAATATATCATGCTTTAAATGCTTCTTTTGCTATTTGTAGAAAGGATAGGAAGATAGTTGCTAGAAAATTAGGGGCAAGATGCAAGGGAGACAAAACTTGCATTTGGGTCCCTAAGGATATTTGTGCTAACCTTGCAGGACCCAACATGAGTTGGGTACCTAAGACCCAAGCCTAAATTTGCCTTGCAGGTTTATGCATCCGGGGGTTCAAGCTAGATTATTGACAGCGGATGCACAAACCATATGACGGGGGAGAAGAAGATGTTCACCTCCTACGTCAAGAATAAAGATTCCCAAGATTCAATAATTTTCGGTGATGGGAATCAAGGCAAGGTAAAAGGGTTAGGTAAAATTGCAATCTCAAATGAGCACTCTATCTCTAATGTGTTTTTAGTAGAGTCTCTTGGATATAATTTGCTATCTGTCAGTCAATTATGCAATATGGGATATAACTGTTTGTTTACAAATGTAGATGTGTCTGTCTTTAGAAGATGTGATGGTTCACTAGCTTTTAAGGGTGTACTAGACGACAAGCTTTACTTAGTTGATTTTGCAAAAGAAGAGGCCGATCTAGATGCATTCTTAATGGCTAAGACTTGCATGGGCTGGCTGTGGCATCGCCGCTTAGCACATGTGGGGATGAAGAACCTCCACAAGCTTCTAAAGGGAGAACACGTGATAGGTCTAACCAATGTTCATTTCGAAAAAGATAGACCTTGTGCAGCTTGTCAAGCAGGGAAACAGGTGGGAGGCTCTCATCACACCAAAAATGTGATGACAACATCAAGACCCCTGGAGCTGCTACATATGGACCTCTTCGGACCCGTCGCCTATCTGAGCATAGGAGGAAGTAAGTATGGTCTAGTTATCGTTGATGACTTTTCCCGCTTCACTTGGGTGTTCTTTTTGCAGGATAAGTCTGAAACCCAAGGGACCCTCAAGCGCTTCCTAAGGAGAGCTCAAAATGAGTTTGAGCTCAAGGTGAAGAAGATAAGGAGCGACAACGGGTCCGAATTCAAGAACCTTCAAGTGGAGGAGTTTCTTGAGGAGGAGGGGATCAAGCACGAGTTCTCCGCTCCCTACACACCTCAGCAAAATGGTGTGGTAGAGAGGAAGAACAGGACGCTCATAGATATGGCGAGGACTATGCTTGGAGAATTCAAGACCCCCGAGTGCTTTTGGTCGGAAGCCGTGAACACGGCTTGCCACGCCATCAACAGGGTCTACCTTCACTGCCTCCTCAAGAAGACGTCGTATGAGCTGCTAACCGGTAACAAACCTAATGTATCGTATTTTCGTGTTTTTGGGAGTAAATGCTACATTCTAGTGAAGAAGGGTAGGAATTCCAAATTTGCTCCCAAAGCCGTAGAAGGATTTTTATTAGGTTATGATTCAAATACAAAGGCGTATAGGGTCTTCAACAAATCATTGGGTTTGGTTGAAGTCTCTAGCGACGTTGTATTTGATGAGACTAATGGCTCTCCAAGAGAGCAAGTTGTTGATCTTGATGATGTAGATGAAGAAGACGTTCCAACGGCCGCAATACGCACCATGGCGATTGGAGATGTACGGCCTCAGGAACATTTGGAGCAAGATCAACCGTCTTCCTCAACTATGGTGCATCCCCCAACCCAAGATGACGAACATGTACCTCAAGTGGAGGCACATGATCAAGGGGGAGCACAGGATGTTCAAGAGGAAGAAGCACCTCAGGCACCTGCAACCCAAGTTCGAGCGACAATTCAAAGGGATCATCCCGTCGACCAGATATTGGGTGATATTAGCAAGGGAGTAACTACTCGCTCAAGATTAGTTAATTTTTGTGAGCATTACTCTTTTGTCTCTTCTATTGAGCCTTTCAGGGTAGAAGAGGCCTTGCTAGATCCGGACTGGGTGTTGGCCATGCAGGAGGAACTCAACAACTTCAAGCGCAACGAAGTTTGGACACTGGTGCCTCGTCCCAAGCAAAATGTTGTAGGAACCAAGTGGGTGTTCCGCAACAAACAGGACGAGCACGGGGTGGTGACGAGGAACAAGGCTCGACTTGTGGCAAAAGGTTATGCCCAAGTCGCAGGTTTGGACTTTGAGGAGACTTTTGCTCCTGTGGCTAGGCTAGAATCAATTTGTATCTTGCTAGCATATGCCGCTCACCATTCTTTCAGGTTGTACC
Organism: Zea luxurians; assembly: GCA_029449295.1. Lineage (NCBI taxonomy): Eukaryota > Viridiplantae > Streptophyta > Magnoliopsida > Poales > Poaceae > Zea > Zea luxurians. The sequence continues at coordinate 18,268,303 of JAOPSE010000049.1, forward strand.
AAATGGATGTGAAGAGCGCTTTCCTCAACGGGCCGATCAAGGAGGAGGTGTACGTGGAGCAGCCCCCTGGCTTCGAGGATGAACGGTACCCCAACCACGTGTGTAAGCTCTCTAAGGCGCTCTATGGACTTAAGCAAGCCCCAAGAGCATGGTATGAATGCCTTAGAGACTTTTTAATTGCTAATGCTTTCAAGGTTGGGAAAGCCGATCCAACTCGTTTTACTAAGACTTGCAATGGTGATATTTTTGTGTGCCAAATTTATGTCGACGACATAATATTTGGTTCTACTAACCAAAAGTCTTGTGAAGAGTTTAGCAGGGTGATGACGCAGAAATTCGAGATGTCGATGATGGGCGAGTTGACCTACTTCCTTGGGTTCCAAGTGAAGCAACTCAAGGACGGCACCTTCATCTCCCAAACGAAGTACACACAAGATTTGCTAAAGAGGTTTGGGATGAAGGACGCCAAGCCCGCAAAGACGCCGATGGGAACCGACGGACACACCGACCTCAACAAAGGAGGTAAGTCCGTTGGTCAAAAAGCATACCGGTCCATGATAGGTTCTTTGCTTTATTTATGTGCTAGTAGACCGGATATTATGCTTAGCGTATGCATGTGTGCTAGATTTCAATCCGATCCGAAGGAGTGTCACTTAGTGGCTGTGAAGCGAATTCTTCGATATTTAGTCGCTACGCCTTGCTTCGGGATCTGGTATCCAAAGGGGTCTAACTTTGACTTGATTGGGTACTCAGATTCCGACTATGCTGGATGTAAGGTCGATAGGAAGAGTACATCGGGGACGTGCCAATTCTTAGGAAGGTCCCTGGTGTCATGGAACTCTAAGAAACAAACCTCCGTTGCCCTATCCACCGCTGAGGCCGAGTATGTTGCTGCAGGACAGTGTTGCGCGCAACTACTTTGGATGAGGCAAAGCCTCAGGGACTTTGGCTACAATCTGAGCAAAGTCCCACTCCTATGTGATAATGAGAGTGCTATTCGAATAGCGGAAAATCCTGTTGAGCACAGCCGCACAAAGCACATTGACATCCGGCATCACTTTTTGAGAGACCACCAGCAAAAGGGGGATATCGAAGTGTTTCATGTTAGCACCGAGAACCAGCTAGCCGATATCTTTACCAAGCCTCTAGATGAGAAGACCTTTTGCAGGCTGCGTAGTGAGCTCAATATCTTAGATTCGCGGAATTTGGATTGAAATGTAGCATACATGTGTTTATGCTTTTGATTATGTTCATTCTGCATATTGTTGCTTATTGTGGTGCTCAAGTTGTACAAACACTCCCTGGACCTCACAAGTCCTGTTTGCAAGTGATGCACATATTTAGGGGGAGCTGTGCTACAACTTGATCCTTTGTGGCTAACCATGTATTTGAGTTTGGTTGTTTTAGTCTCCAAGGAAAATTGAAAGGGAAAAGGTGGACTTGGACCGTGCGAGACTTCCACTGCACTCCGATGAAAAGAGTAACTCTTCCAGGTTCATCGTTATACTCTTATTGCCTATTTGCTCTTAGTTGAAGATTTTGGTGAGGCAATGGGGTTAAAGGGCCAAGATTGATCCCGTTTTGGTGCTTGATGCCAAAGGGGGAGAAAATAAAGGCCAAAGCGATCAATGGATCAGCTACCACTTGAGAGATTTTGAAAATAGTAGAATAGAGCTTTTGGTTTGTCAAAACTCTTTTGTTGTCTCTCTTGTCAAAAGTTGGCTTCTTGTGGGGAGAAGTATTGATTATGGGAAAAAGGGGGAGTTTTTGAAATCTTGAATCAATTTCTCTTAGAATGACTCTCTTTATGTCTTAACATGTGTGTTTGACTTAGAGATAGAAATTTGAGTTTGATTTGCAAAAACAAACCAAGTGGTGGCATAGAGTGATCCATATATGTCAAAATTGAATCAAAACAATTTTGAGTTCTTATTTGATTTGAATTTGTACTTGTTCTACTTGCTTTATGTTGTGTTGGCATAAATCACCAAAAAGGGGGAGATTGAAAGAGAAATGTGCCCTTGGGCCATTTCTAAGTATTTTGGTGATTTAGTGTCCAACACAAGTGCCTAAGTGTAAAAAGGTGGACAAGGTACAAATCAAGAATTAAGGTATGTTTCTCAGACTTAGTACATTGTTTTATGGACTAATGTATTGTGTCTAAGTGCTGGAAACAGGAAAAATCCAATTGGAAATGTCTTGGCTCGAGCAGCCAAGAATCTGCTGAGTCTGCAAGCATCGGACTGTCCGGTGGTGCACCGGACAGTGTCCGGTGCGTCAGGCTGGCTCGAGCGAAGTGGCTGCTCTCGGGAATTCACCGGCGACGTACGGCTAAAATTCACCGGACTGTCCGGTGTGCACCGGACTGTCCGGTGAGCCAACGATCGACCGGGCCAACGGTCGGCCGCGCAATCTGCGCGGGACACGTGGCCGAGCCAACGGCTAGAAGACGGCACCGGACTGTCCGGTGTGCACCGGACATGTCCGGTGCGCCAACGGCTCTCAGGCTGCCAACGGTCGGCTTCGCTATTTAAGGAAGGAAATCGGGCACCGGACAGTGTCCGGTGTGCACCGGACTGTCCGGTGCCCCCAATGACAGAAGGCAAGAATGGCTTTCCAAACTTGTGCTCAACGGCTCCTAGCTGCCTTGGGGCTATAAAAGGGACCCCTAGGCGCATGGAGGAGTACACCAAGCATCCTTTGAGCATCATTGATCACTCACACTTCATTCTCGCGCACTTGTTCGACATTTTAGTGATTTGAGCTCCGTTCTAGTGTGCTAGTCTCTTGAGCTCAAGTCTGGGTTTTGCGTGTGCGTATTCACTGTGATCTTTGTGTCATGTGTGAGTTGCTAATCCCTCCCTTGCTCTGTGATTCTTCGTGAACATCTTGTGTAAGGGCGAGAGGCTCCAAGCTGTGGAGATTCCTTGCAAACGGGATTAAGAGAAGCAAAGCAACACCGTGGTATTCAAGTTGGTCTTTGGACCGCTTGAGAGGGGTTGATTGCAACCCTCGTCCGTTGGGACGCCACAACGTGGAGTAGGCAAGCGTTGGTCTTGGCCGAACCATGGGATAACCACTGTGCCATCTCTGTGATTGATATCTCTTGGTTATTGTGTTGTGTTGAGATCCTTCTCTAGCCACTTGGCATATTACTGTGCTAACAAGTAACCAAGTTTTGTGGCTTAAGTTTTTGAAGTGTTACAGGATCACCTATTCACCCCCCCTCTAGGTGCTCTCAGATATACATGGGTGTAGACCAACAGACGGGTTTACGAGGATGGGCCTCACCAGATTGACATACACATATGTGTAACCTAGTTACAAAGGAAGAAAACTCAAACCCCTAGTTTTGCTATTATGGATAGAACTTACAGAGATGCTCTATATTCCAGGGACTGGGAAGAGGTACTCCTTCTGTTGTGGCAAGGCGGACACACCCGGGTTGACATATTTCCGTCACCTTGAAGGGTCCTTCCCAACTGGGGGAGAGTTTGTGGAGCCCTTCTTGGTTCAGTACTCGCCTTAGAACTAGGTCCCCGACCCTGAGCTCCCTACTATGCACAAACCACTGGTGGTAGCGCCTGAGCACTTGGTTGTACTGTGCATTTCAGATCGCCGCTCGCCATCTGCGCTCGTCGATGAAGTCCATGTCCTCATGTCGTAGCTGTTCCTGTATAGACTCATCGAATGACTGGACCCGTGGGAAGCCCATAATGATTTTTGAGGGAAGGCAGGCTTCGGCCCCGTAGACCAGGAAGAACGGGGTCTCCCCGGTAGCTCGGCTGGGTGTGGTCCGGTTCCCCCATAGTACGGACGGAAGCTCGTTGACCCAATTTGCACCATGCTTTTTTAAGCAGTCAGAGGTGTGCATCTTGAGTCCCCTGAGGATTTCTTCGTTTGCCCTCTCAGCCTGGTCGTCGCTCCTGGGATGAGCCACAGACGCAAAGCAGAGCTAGGTGCCGATGCCCTCGCAATACTCTTGGAAGAGCCTACTTTTGAACTAGGTCCCGTTGTCCATAATGATACGGCTTGGGACCCCAAATCTGCAGATAATCGACTTGAGGAAGGCAACAGTAGCACCCTGGGTGATACTGACCACAGGGGTGGCCTCTGGCCACTTTGTTAATTTGTCGATAGCGACGAAGAGGAAACGGTACTCGCCGACAGCCCTGGGAAATGGTCCCAGGATATCCACCCCCCATACAACGAATGGCCAGGAGGGTGGAATCATTTGCAGAGCCTGAGTTTGTGTGTGTATCTGCTTTGCATGGAACTGACATGCCTTGCAGGACTTTACCAACTTAGCTGCATCCTGGAGAGCGGTTGGCCAATAGAAGTCGTGCCGGAAGGCCTTACCAACCAATGTGTGAGATGACGAATGACTTCCGCACTCACCTCCATGGATCTCCGCGAGCAACTCACGACCCTCCTCCAGGGTGATGCACCGCATGAGAATGTCGTTGGCGCCATGGCGGTATAGATCCCCCTCTACCATCGTGTAGCGTTTAACCAACCGCACTATGCGCTCTGCGGACACATGATCTTCAGGAAGGATATTTTCTTTCAGGTAGTCTCGGATCTCAGAGATCCATGCATCGGGACCACTCTGAGCCACTGGTTGTGGCTCTAAGAGGTTGGCAGGACCCTCTATAGCACACACAATCCTTGGTGGGTTCTGCAGATGTAACACCACCGGGACCGCTAGCTTCGAGGTGCTAGTCTTGCCCCCTTCGCTCGGTTCGGCAGGCTAGGCGGTAGGCCTCAGCAACCGTCTTTTGAAGACGCCCTCGGGCACGGGTGCCCAAGTTGATGCCCTCGTGGAGAGTTCATCTATTGCTGAGTTGTTAGCCCGAGGAACATATTGCAGTTCTAGGGCAATGAAGTCCTTTTCCAGCTTCCTTACGTGGAGGAGGTAAGCTGCGAGCCTGGGCTCGTTGCAGCTACATTCTCCGTGGACCTGCTTGATGATCAGCTAGGAGTCCCCCTTCACGAGGAGCTAGTGGATCCCTAGGGATAGGGCCGCAGACAAGCCGAAGATCAGTGCTTCATACTCTACCATGTTGTTGGTGAACTTGAACTCAAGGTGCACCATGTACTTCACTTGATCTCCGCTTGGGTCGATGAGGATCACTCCAGCACCGCCACCCTGCTGGCGGGCGGATCCGTCGAAGAAGAGCGTCCAGTGGGGCTTGGTGAAGACCGGAGCCCTGGGCTCCGCAGGTGTGGGGTCCGAATCTGGATCGGGACCCCCAGGAGCGCTTGGGGAAGGGGTCCATTCCACGATGAAGTCAACCAAAACCTGGCTCTTGACAGCATGGCGAGGCTAGAAGTCTAGTTGGAACTCAGCAAGCTCCGTGGCCCACTTGGTGATGTTGCCTGTGGCGTTAGAGTTGTGGAGGATGGCCCTTAACGGGAAGGAGGTCACCACCACAACCCTGTGTGCCTAAAAATAGTGGCGCAACTTCCTGGACGCAACAAGTACAGCATAGATAAGCTTGTGCGTCTCAAGGTACCTGGTCTTTGCATCATGGAGGACTTCGCTGACGTAGTAGACTGGCTTCTGGATGGTTCGGACCCCTGCGGTTGGTCCTGAGCCCTCAAACTCTTGACCTTCTGTCAGCATCGTGGTGGTTGGACCACCACCTTCTTCCAGGGGAATTTTTTTACCCCCTGGGGATGTTGTGCCGTCCTTTTGACGACCAGCACCATGCTCACCGCCTTTGTAGCCGCTGCAATGTATAAGTACAACGGCTCCCCTGGCTCCGGAGCTACCAGTACTAGTAGGGACACAAGGTGCTGCTTCAACTGTTGAAAGGCTCGTTCTGCCTCCTCAGTCCAAGAGAATGGGCCGGACTTCCTTAAGAGTTTGAAGAAGGGTAGCGCCCTCTCAGCCTGTCTTGAGATGAAGCGGCTAAGGGCAGCCAGTGACACCATAAGCTTCTGGACGTTCTTGATTCGGGCCGGAGGCCTCATTGCCTCAATTGCTTTGATCTTCTTCGGGTTTGCTTCAATGCCCCGGTGCGAAATGTAACGCCTCAAAATCATGATTTTGGAATTTAGGAAAAAGGTCTCCTGAAAATTTGGATTTAATATGACTTTTAATAAGAGTTTTCTTAACCTAAAGTTTTTCTCTTAAAATTAACAAGTTTTCTAATAAAGGATTAATAGAAAAATAATAATAAAAAGAGTTTCAATGTATTATAATAGATTAATCCCTTCAAGAACTATATAAAACAATCTTTTATGAGATAAAATTACTCTTGATAAAGATTTTATATTAACTTCTTCTAAATTAGATAAGCAATTAATATTCAGCTTTGGATGTACTTTTAATTTGTATATACATTTAAGGATAATAAGTTTCTAAAATGAATAAAGGGTGTGTATTTCATATTTGAGGCATTTAGACTAAATAAATGAATAAACTCATTTATATATGCCAATAAATAAATTATACCTTGCGTACATGCCGGACTTCTTGTTTGTGCATATGAACTTAAGTTTGACAATTCAAAACAAATTTAAAATGGAATTGAAACTAGGGAGTGGTAAAGATAACATAAAATAAAAAAAAGAAACAAACCTGCCTCGGCCACTCCTTTCAGACTTGTCCCAATTAATCTCTCGTGACAGCCACTTCCACCTCTAGTTTTGTTCTTTCTTTATTCCACTAGCCACAAATGATGTCATCATAATTCTGTGGTAAGCCAATTTCCACATCGTGCAACCCGTGCTTGCTTCCTTGCGCTTGGAGACACTGGCTTGTGGAGCCTCTACGTCAGCTACGTCTTTCAGCTTGGGATCGTTGAGCCGATCAGCCGCACCCCGCGCTTGCGTTTATCCGCGCATGTCTCTGTTCTATGGGCCATGCACATGCACATCGGGCGGGTCTACGCTGCTTGTGCCTAGCCATACACATGGAGACCCCCTAGCTAGACGCGGTCTGCAAACACCGCATGAGCCAGCTACACAGGGCAACCAACCACCTTCCGATACTAGGGAACCAAACCAATTAGGATTTTTTTCTCGACTCGTAACAAACTAAAGCAAGCTCAACAAACGTCCCTGGATTCACGGCAACCACTCACCCCGACGGCATCTCCCTACGGCTATAAAACTGGGCTTCACGGCTTCCTTGCCCATCTACTCATGCCGATGACCACGACACGAAGTTATCGTCGTGTGGGAGCTGTAGCCTCGTCCCACACCATGAGGAGGATAGGAGAGAGAGAGAGAGAAGAGGGCCACCACGGGGACTCATCACAACTAGTCGGCATGTGGTCAGAGTGATTCACCAGCGCATGAGGAAGAAGCATAGCTTCACAACGAAGAGCTCCTGGGGGAAAAGATTCATCGCCAGAGATGGTGATATGCCGCCAAGCACCATTCTGGAGCATCTCTACCGTTTGATTGCCAGTAAGAACCATCTTATTTAATTTGTCGTGTCATACTCTTTGATCTACGTGAACCCTCGTTCATGATGGGGTCCTAGGGGGAATCAGCTCGGGTGGCTCCGGAAGTGGCCCCGCCGTTAGCGACGCCGCCGCAATTGGTTGACCAGAAGTTAGGAGAAGGCCACTGGTCGTTGATCTCCTGCTGACGACCACAGTTAGAAGTTGGATATCGTTTCATCCAGGCGATCGGTGACCATGGATCTCTGTTGGGTCGGCCGGGTCGCGTGCAGTCATGCAGTGGACTGGGTGACCGCAGAGCGATGGTGATGATGGCGGAGTTCGGCGCCTGGCTGCGACCTGTGCTCCGCGTTGGTCAACCCTACCTCCATCGGCGGTAAGAAGCCCCCTCCCTCTCCCATGCAGCCGATGCCAGTTTGCTGCTTCCTAGGGCCAGCGTCGGATACGTTGATGGACGTGGACAACAACGTAAGGAAGGTGATGACCTTGTGACCGTTGATTCCCCATCGACGGTCGGGATTAGAAGCCGGATAACCTTTCGCCGCGTTAAATCCATGCCGCAGAAATTAGATCGGACGATCCATAGGGAATCAAACTTTATTAAATCTGTGACGTGGATCTTGGAGTGAACGGTCCCGGCTACGTACCGGTTCAGTGAGCCAAGATCTAATCCTGGCCTTTGATATTTGATCGGACGGCCGAGAGTTAACCGTACCCCTTCGCGGCTGCAGCTTTTCAAAAGAGTCCCTGCGCTTTTATAAAATAAACCCGCCATCCTCGCGGGAGTAGTCTGAGTCTGGTAGAGTTTTGCAAATTTTACCCTGGGTTCTCTGATATTCAGAAATTAATAAAGAAATAGGTTTTTAGTATAAAAATAAATCCATAAACTTGTTTAATCTGTATTTAATTCATTCTAACTCCGAATTGACCCATTCCAGTTTCTATAATTTTGTTTTAATATTTTCTATGAACTAGTAACATTGTTTAGCCATGAAACTTGAATTAAAATTGTTCATTTGAATTAATCTATTCTAGGTGCTAAATAACTTCAGAAATTCGTAACTCAAAAAACGTAGCTCCGAATTTAGTGGTTCTTGTTTCTACGATCTCGATACGCAGCATAGAATATTATTACGCAGTTTATTCTTAGGTTTGGTTCTTGTTTCTACGTTTAGCAGTGAGAACACGTGTCACCTGAAGATCAACCTGGTACCTAGAATCTCAAGTCCCAGGCAAGTTATGCCCTTGATCACCTCTTTTTACCCAATCATGTTCTGATTAATCATAATGATCTGCATAGGTTATTTTTGATGGGACCCAATAGGTTACCCTAGTTTGACAATCTTTATACCTTGTTCACCACTGAATTTTTAGGTAGTACCTGCTATCGCTTTATGTGGTTTTGGGTACATATTATTCATGATTATACTTTTATCAGTTGTTACTACTATTCATGATAAGATCATTATGTTAATTAGAACATGGAGCAACCACCCGAGAAAATAGTGCTACCACAAGGGAGGAATGGGACCCCTTGGCTGATTAATTAGGAAAGCTATTGGATGACTACCTTACTCGAAAGGGGCAAGGGCAGTAGGGGACTGGTCAGTGTAGGGAGGCCCTTGGGATGATTTTGCTGCGATGGCGGTCATGCGAGGGGTCCCTGCATTGGAGCTTCCTATAAATTGTAGCGGGTTTTCTGAAGCTAGTGGAACTTTGTAAAGGCCTCGTAGTGTTACCCTGTCTCGCCTCCTCGGTAGAGGTGTATGGGAAGTCGTGATCCCTTGGCAGATTGGTAACATGACTTGTGGGTAAAGATGTGCAACCTCTGCAGAGTGTAAAACTGGTATATCAGTCGTGCTCACGGTCATGAGCAGCTCGGACCCTCACATGATTAATTTATGGAACTAAATTCAATTTGTCATATGCATTGCATCGCAGGTGTTGTTATTACTTTTGTTCTATTACTTAATTGGGTTGGTATTTACTTATACTTAGTAACTGCTAATAAAATTTTGACCAACTTTAAAAGCAATGCTCAGCTTCAACCATCCTCTTTGGTAAGCCTTACACTACATATGAGCTCCCACCTTTGGCGAGTTCATACACATTATTCGCCACAACTTGTTGAGCTATGAACGTATGTGAGCTCACTCTTGCTGTCTCACACCCCCCCCGCACATGTCAAGAATAGGTACCACAGGATGAGGTGCATGGAGGATGTTGTGATGTGTTCATGAGAGATCTAGGCCATCGTCTCCCAGTCAACTTTGGGTTGCTGGATCGTTGTCTCCTTATAATATAATTATTTTGAATAGAACTCATGTTATGTTGTAAAGATGTGACATTCGATCATGTGCCATGATTCATCATATGTGTGAGACTTGGTCCCAGCACACCTGGTGATTATGTTCGCGCCCGGGTCTTGGTGCCCCCGAAATCCGGGTGTGACACGAAACCAGGAATCCCAGCAACTTCCCTGCGGAGACACCAAAGACGCACTTCTCCGGGTTCAGCTTCGTGTGTGTTGCCCGCAGCTTGTCAAAGACCAGGGTTAAGTCTTCCACTAGGGTTGACCCTCTCTTAGTCTTGACCACGATGTCATCGACGTATATCTCTATCCTATCCCTAATCAGGTCACCAAAGGTCTTACTCATTGCCCGTACAAATGTCGGCAAGACGTTTTTTAGACCGTAAGGCATTACAACATAATAGTAAAGCTCATCCACAGTTACACAAGCAGTATGCTTCCTATCTTCCCTAGACATCTGGATCTAATGGAAACCAGAGTAAGCATCTAAGAAGGACAGGAGGTCACACCCAGAGGTAGAATCCATGATTTGATCTATTCATGGAAGTGGATATGGGTCCTTGGGACAAGCCTTAATGAGGCTGGTGTAGTCGATGCACATCCGAAGCTTCCCGTTTGCTTTGGGAACGATGACTGGATTGGCCAGCCATACTAGGTGATGGACCTCTTCGATGAAGCCAGCGTGTAGCAGCTTCCGGACCTCCTCATGGATGAAATCCTACCGCTCAACGGACTGTCTCCAAGGCTTCTGACTCACTGGTTTGGCGTTAGGGTGGATCTTCAGATGGTGACTCAATCACCTCCCTAGGGATCCCAGGCATCTGCGACGGTTTCCATGTGAATACGTCGACATTTGCCTGGAGGAAGGCGACGAGCGTGATTTCACTACAAAACAAACCCACCTATAGCAATATATATATGTGTTGCTAAATGTCATTATAAGCGTTGCTAGGGCCTATACCAACACATAATTATGCGTAGCCTATGCTGCCGTTGCTAAGGTCTATTACAACACATACATATGCGTTGGTAACTCCTATTATTAATCGTTGCTAAAAAGCAATGGATACTTATGGCTACTGCAATGGTTATATATGTTTCTACCTCAACTAGGCTAGTTCTTCTCTAGAGTTATTGCAACATTTAGAATATATTATGGCGACGCTTATATACGTTGTAAGGAACTTTTCAATTTTATTTGTTTATATTGATTTATTTCTTTTATTTTATTTGGACCAAAACGAATATGCAGAACATGTGCATTGCACATTATCAATTCACAAACTGTTATAGGCTCACACATGGCAAATAATTTGAAATACCATTACAAATTATCATCCACAACTTAATTCATTATATAATGTGAATCGACATTTTTTCTATGACAGTATGAAACAAACAAAGGATGACTCATAAACCAGACTCGTCAGTAGACTCATCGCTCTCATCACTAATAACGCCAACCTAAATGAGAATCAAAGCCATAGCCCTCATGTTGTATGTTGTTGTCAATGGTTGAGATTAAAGAGCCACCTTTTCTATCTGCAATTGAAATCAGAAAACCGTTCATCTGCTGAGTTACGGTCCTGTGGAGTAAAATACATGATAAGTTAAACGTCTAATAGTAATATATAAAGGGAGGTTGAATAATTGACATAGGGCATAGGGTATGGAAAAATTTTCAGCTTAGTGTTCGAGGCTTCTAAATACATTCAACTCAGCCAATCACCACCATATACAGTAGGCAGTATGACCCCAGTAGGAAGAGAAATTTAGACCAAATCACCACCATATACCAACCCATGCTAGTAGGAAGAGCAAGTCGGACATGGTGCTGAAAGGATGAGTGTGATCCATGCAATGCATGGATTTGTTGATATGATCAGTCAAGATAAATCTACCATTTACCACAAAAATAACTTAAATTGATTTTAGACTCACCCCTATCAAAGTGTAACCACACCTAAGTTGCTCTCTTATTTTTTGAAGCTGTCTCTTGTCACATTGGACACACAAAATTCTAGTGAGGTACAATACATCACTATTTGCATGAAACACTCCTCTGAATGCAAGCAGATACAAGGCATCACTATGGACTAGAACTTGCCAAGGTCAGTGAGCAAAAGTTTGAAAGAACCCTATGAACAAACCATTAACGCTGGCATCTGGAAAATTCACAAAGACATAAGCTAGAAGGAGCTAAATGAATTCCAGCGAATGACCCTATATGTGGTAAGTCTGAGCTGAAGTACAGAATAACTCAACTGGCAAAACAAAGACTGCTGAAGGAGGGTCATGTTTACATCAGCAGCAGTGATGATAGCAAGCACTGTAAAGTTTCAGGTTACGTGAACAAACAAGAGATAACAGAAATAAATTGTTGTGTGTTCTGAAAATGAACACTATAAAGTGATGGTCCGACACTCCAGGATAAATTGCTTTGAAGAAATAAATAACATCTGAAATAAGTCCTTAATGGTAAGAATAGTTGAGCTTTCCAAATCTTGTGGTATTTGGAAACAAGAGTATATGATGGACACCTCCCACTTTTTGGTAAGGGAAACCATTTACATTTTGATGGCCACACGTGAGTACCACAATGAATAAATATAAACAATAGCAATATAAGAGGTTTAATGAGATTAGGTTGTACATGAAACACTTATGATCTTAAGATTTGGCACTTGAATTGAGAATAAAAACTAATCTTAAATTCAAATGCAAACGAACTTTAATGAATACATGAATGACTAGTGTAGTTAGAATAATCTTTTATTGTGCTTTAAAATCAATTGAAGACAAAGTAAGAAAAATTGTATAAGATAGAATTTTTCTTGACCAAAAAGAGAGATGCCGAGAAAACCTTTAATCAAGTTTTCTGGAAGCAGTACATCATCGTGAGATGCTTTTAGTGAATCTTCTATTCGGTCTTTTTGAATACGCATACATACAAATGTCATATTTGTAATTTCAATATATCTAAAAGATGTGCATGTCAAATAAAACTGATGCAAGAAATCAGTATATAGATGAGAAATGACACAAATGAACCCGACAATTTCATCATACCAGGATATCCTAATAACGTATTGCAGTATCTAGACAAAACCTTGAAACTCACTTATGAATAATGTTTACATTGTCACTGCTTCTCACTGCTCATGAGCCGTTATGGGCTGGCAGCGAGGCCTCGTCCTCTAGGGCAAATGGTCGTTGCAGAGCTCATGCTGGCACACCGCCAGTTGCATAGAGGTTCCCTAAATCCAGGAAAGGTCCCCCACAGTGACCACTTGATGACTACATCGGCCAGCCACACGCTCCTATCGCTTCGGTCCGCTAGCTCTACCAACGCTTTACAGCAAACGCTTTGCCCCTAACCGTTCTCATGTCACCCCTACGTGTAGATTTGGAGGGGGAGAGGGAGACGGAGGATGGAGCAAGAGTACCAGAGAGAAGGCCACATGCCTCACAAGCATCACCTCGTGCCTGCGCGCGACCATGAGGATCGCCTCGCCGCAGCCCAACAATTCCTGGACCCGACTGCTGTGGCCCTCCTCAAAGCGATGGCAGCGTAGGATCCGAGGGGGAGACCTCTCCCTGAAACCGGATAAGGAACCTGTTAGGGCGAGTGAAGGGGGAGGGGGTAGGACGTGTTACGCAGATGGAAGCTCTAGCGATGGTGGCATCGAGTGGCGACGGCAGAGGGTCTAGAGGGGGAAGGAGGAGGAGACGAAGGACGAGAGATCGAGGGGGACAACAGGTAGCGGCTCCGCGAGAGTTCTACATGGGATGGAGCAAAATGGACGGCCCGTGACGCAAATAGAACCCACCCAGACGACCACGATTTTCTGTCCGACGTGGACCATCCCACATGCAAAGGATTCCACCGAGTTTTATAATAGAAAAAAGTAAGGGGTGTTTGGATGACTTTAGTTTCCAGCTTCAGTGTGGATCTGTAATTTATAATATCAATTTAATTAGTTTTAAAAATATTTTAATCTAAATAATAAACAAAATAATTCATCTAAATGTCTTCTAAAGTCTTACAGCTATAGCTCAACGATTTTCTGAAGCACCTAATAACCTGCTCTACCAACTCTACTAAATTTGCTAGACCTGGAGCTATCCAAACAGGGTCTAAGTAAGTACTACTCGAACGGAGAGATTCTAGGAGCAAGTCCACTCTTTCTCCATGGATAACGAAACACACAAAAAATAGGAATTGAACGGGTATGTTCTCATCCGCTCACCAACCAAACACATCTTTATAGACTTTTAGCGAGCCCAGCACATATTAATTACAACGGCTAAATTTAGCCGACATAAATTATTGTGCCCGACATTGATTTGGTTTGTTTTTGTAGTGATTAACTGTTGCCATATCCTACTTAATCAATACATTCCGCTAGCAAAGCATATTAATTGTTGTTGCATCCTATTTAAACAATGGATGTCGCTAACAACACATATTAAGTGTTGCCACATCCTAGTTAATGAACGGATGGTGCTAGAAACACATATTAAGCGCTTCCACCACCCTAATAAATTAACGGATGATCCTTGCAACGCATATTAAGCGTTGCCCGCTAATTTCTTACAACACATAATACAATGTGTTGCTACGGATGTGTTGCTATATGGGGATTTGTGTTGTAGTGTTTCCTATTTCTCCCCCAGATTACCCACGATGCGAGTGGTCTGGGAGGAATCCACGCCGACCTAGATGGTCTTGACGGGACTGCCGTCTGCTCCAGATGGTTGCACTATTGGGGGTCTGCTTCGTCGCCGAAGGTCCTGTGAGAAGAAACACCTTCGAAAGGCCAGAACAGGAACAATGCCGAAGCTACCAGTCAAGAAGCTTTGTAGTATATTTCAAAATGCACCGACTTAAAGATGAGCTGACCAATCGGCCCATGATAAACTGTGTAATAATTGTAATCATTTGTAGAGGACATGAATGTAAATTCACACAGGCTGCGCCCTGTGCCTATAAATAGGTGAACAGTACCCCTGTACTGTTCACGCTTTGGCATCGCATCTGTATCTTCATATACGGTCAAGCTCAAGGTACAAATGTAATTTAGTTTAACTTTCATGTATTCATGATTATTTAACAATAAATGTTCATATTTCGATATTATGTTATTATTTATGTTGATGTCTTATGTTTCATAACCTTCATCCTATGAATACACATGTCGTGTCTATGAAGGTACGTCCTTCATAACCTTCGTCCGAAGATCATTATATCCTAAGGGAAATAATGATTCGAAGGACGAAGGACATTAACATTTAACATTTTTCTTGTGTGTTGCCTTGTTCTTAATTCGTAGCATTTGAGAATAAGTCCCCAACATTGGCGCCCACCTCCGGTGAACTCACTTCCACTGTTGAGTTGATAGCTTCATTCAACAACCAAGCTGAAGCACCTTCGGCTACGAAGCTTGTGCTCCCGATAACAGGTGGCTCAAGTTCAGAGCCGGCTAGCAAGAAGCAGAAGAAGGAAGCACAGAGAAGGGTGCAGCATGTTGGGGTGCAAGGACCTTTCATCAAGTCAAAATGGTCTCACATCCCAAACACCTTCTCCCAGGAGGACCTTCAGCTCAAGGATTATCCTCATAATGATGCTATGGTTATATCTTGCGTCATCAAGGGTTTTCTGGTCCACAATGTTCTGGTTGATACAGGCAGTGCCGCGGATATCTTATTTGCTAAGGCCTTCAAACAAATGCAAGAGCCAGAAGATAAGATTCACGATGCTACACATCCTCTATGTGGCTTCGGAGGAAGATAGATTGTAGCACTTTTCAAAATTACAATGCCAGTTACCTTCGGCTTTGTTCACAATACAAGGACTGAACAGGTTGTTTTTGACATTGTTGACATGGAGTACCCCTACAATGCAATCATTGGTCGTGGGACACTCAATGCTTTCGAAGCAATACTTCACCCAGCATATCTATGCATGAAGATACCTTCGGAACAAGGGCCCATTGCTATTCATGGAAGTCAAGAGGCTGCCAGAAAGGCCAAAGGAAATTGGACAGATTCAAAAGCAATCCACAATATAGATGAAGTCGAAGCTTGTAAACAGTACAAGTACAGAAGAGAGAAGGCTGCTTTGGCTGATCAGCCGAAACCCATGCTTCTATGTGAATACATAGCAGAGCAGAAGGTACTGCTGGGGTCTCAACTATCTGAAGAGCAGGAGAAAACTTTGATAAGGTTTTTATTTATCAACAAAGATGTCTTTGCTTGGTCAGCCAATGACCTTTGTGGTGTCAACAGAGACGTCATTGAACAGTCATTCAATGTCGACCCATCCTTCAGGCCAAGAAAACAAAGACTTTGGAAAATGTCTGATGATAAAGCCGAAGGTGCTCGAAATGAAGTAAAAAGACTTCTTAGTGCTGGGGTCATCAGAGAAGTAAAATATCCAGAGTGGCTAGCCAATATTGTCATGGTGAAGAAGTCCAACAGCAAATGGAGAATGTGTATTGACTTCACAGATCTTAACAAGGCCTGTCCAAAGGACGAATTTCCATTACCAAGAATAGACTCTCTTGTAGATGCAGCGGCTTCTTCAGAGCTTATGAGTCTATTGGACTGCTACTCAGGATATCATCAAATATGGATGAAGAAGGAGGATGAGCCAAAGACTAGCTTCATAACCACCAGTGGCACCTATTGCTATCTTCGGATGCCTAAGGGGCTAAAAATGCTGGAGGAAGCTTCAGTAGAATGACAACCAAGGTCCTTCATTCCCAGATAGGCAGAAATGTGCTAACATACGTTGATGACATCATAGTAAAAAGTACGAAGCAAGAAAATCACATTACTGATCTGCAAGAAACATTTGCTAATTTCAGGCAAGCTGGCCTGAAATTAAATCCAGAAAAATCTGTCGTTGGAGTGAAGAAGGGTAAGTTCCTCCGCTGTCTAGTTTCAATGAAGGGGATTGAAGCTAACCCAAGCAAGATTAAAGCTATCCTTTGGATGGAACCACCAAGCACAAAGAAGGGGGCCCAGCGGCTGACAGGAAGACTAGCATCATTAAATAGATTCATATCTAGATCAGCAGAAAGAAATTTGCCATTCTTTGAAATATTGAAGTCAGCCGAAGTTTTTCAATGGGGCCCAGCTCAACAGAAGGCCTTCGAAGAGCTGAAGCAATACTTGATTGACCTAACAACATTAACTCCACCTACGCCAGGGGCTCCGTTACTATTGTATGTGGCAGCTCCGTACTCTTTAGTGAGTGCAGCACTTGTACAAGAGAAGCTTGAAGGGCAAATTAAAAAGCAAGCCCCAGTATACTTTGTCTCTGAAGTTCTAAGTTTATCAAAGAAAAACTATACAGAGTTGGAGAAGGTGTTGTATGCTGTGTTAATGGCCTCCAGAAAACTTCGGCACTATTTTCAAGCATACCACATAATTGTTCCTTCATCACAGCCTCTGAAGGATATTATGAGGAATAGAGAAGCTATTAGAAGGATTGGAAAGTGGGCTGCAGAGCTTAATGAATTCACTATTGACTATGTCCATAGATCCTCAATTCAGTCCCAAGTGTTAGCAGACTTCATTGCTGATTGGATGCCAGGGGCTTAGGAAGAAGAAGCAAATAAAGATGCCGAAGCCTGAACAGTGTTCTGCGACGGCTCCTGGGGAACCTTCGGTGCAGGTGCGGCTGCTATCTTAGTTGCACCTTCCAAAGTCAGAACATGCTATGCAGCAAGGCTTGATTTCAGCTGTACAAATAATATTGCTGAATACGAAGCATTACTTTTGGGACTTCGAAAGTTAAAGGCAACGGGAATAAGAAGGGCAGACCTCAAAACCGACTCTCAAGTTATTTCTGGACATGTTGACAAGAGTTGCAAGGCAAAAGATCCGAAGCTTGAGAGATACCTAGACACAGTTCGAAGGTTTGAAGCTTCTTTCGAAGGATTTTCTGTTAAGAATATTCCAAGAGGGGAAAATGAGCATGCTAATCTGCTAGCCAAGTCAGCAGCACAGGGGCTTCCTCTACCTTCAGAAGTGTTTTTCGAGACAATAAGAGCACCTTTGGTAGAACTCCTCGAAAGAGCAGTGCTCACAATATCTCCTGTCCATAGTGAAGATTGGAGGACTGAGATTATATTTTTCCTCCAAGGTAATCATCTCTCAGATGATGAGGTTTATAACAAAAGAATGGAAGCAAGAACAAGACCATATGTCATAATAGAAGGGGAATTATATAAACATGGAGTTTGTTCCCCACTTCTCAATTGCTTATCCAGAACTAAAGGTATAGAACTGATGAAGGAGATACATGCAGGATTGTGTGGATCTCATATTGGGTCCAGACCTCTTTTGGGAAAGGTTTTCCGACAAGGATTCTATTGGCCGAAGGCAGCTTCGGACGCAGCAGATTTGATTCAAAAGTGTGAAAATTGCCAAAAATGTGCAAGAAATCAGAAACAACCTTCGTCTTTGACTCAGCTAATGCAACCAACCTGGCCGTTGCAAAGATGGGGCCTGGATCTACTAGGTCCACTTCCACCAGCACAGGGCAACTTGAGATATGTTGTGGCGGCGGTAGAATATTTTTCTAAATGGATCGAAATGAAGCCTTTGGCTACAATAACTTCATCTACAGTCCAAAAATTCTTCTGGTAGAATATAGTTTGTCGCTTCGGTGTGCTGAAGGCTATAACTGTGGACAATGGAACGCAGTTTGATGCTGAAACTTTCAAAGATTTCTGCGATCAGATCGGCACAAAAATTCATTTTGCATCAGTCAGGCACCCGGAATCAAACGGATTAGTTGAAAGAGCAAATGATATTATAATGACAGGAATAATGAAGTTAATCTTCAATCAGCCTAGAGGAAAGTGGCCAGATGAGTTGGTTAAAGTGGTGTGGAGCCACAATACAACTATATCAAGGTCAACAGGTTTTACACCGTTTAAGTTAATCTTCGGTGACGAAGCCATAACCCTCGAAGAGGCTAAAGCGGGGTCAATAAGAACAGTAGCTTCGACCAAAGACGAAGCTAATTATTCTGTGACAAAAGATACTATAAAAGGGACCAGACTTTAGGCTATGGAGAATATCAACAAATATCAAGCTGAAACAATAAAATGGCATGATAGAAAAGTTCGATTGAAAGACATTAAGCCAGGACACTTGGTGCTTCGGAGAGTAGCCAACCCTGACACAGTAGGCAAGCTTCAGCTGAAGTGGGAAGGACCCTTTCTGGTAGTATCTTCGTCAAGACCCAGTTCTTACAGGTTAAAGGACATGGACGGCAATGACATTCCTAGATCCTGGAATGCGGATGAGCTTCGACAATATTATGTATAAATTGATGTAAACTTTTTCATTTTTCTTATGGCACCCTTTTCCTTTCTAAAGGGGGAGAAAGGTTTTTAATGGGGCCATTCCTTGTAATTTTTCCTTTCTTATTCAGCTCTACGAGAGCAAAATCACCCAAAAAATATGTAAAATGTAAAATCTGAGCATGCACCATCGAGTGCAGAGAGAAAAAAACAGGGAGAAGCTCTAAAGTCGTCCCTAAGGGGATGCAGAGCTCGATGAAGCTACAAAAAGCCGTTCCTAAGGGAGCGCAGCGTAAGTTTTCTGCTCAAAGTCGTTCCTAAGGGAATGCAGAGCCAAATACCGCCAAAATATAAGGTGAAGCGCGAAAAGTCAACGCGAATACCGCCGAAATATAAGGCGAAGCGCGAAAAGTCAACGCGAATACCACCGAAATAGAAGGCAAAGAAGTTCAAAAGATGTTCCTAAGGGGATGCAGAACTTACACCGAAAATAAGCGGTGCAGCCGAAAAATAAACGACAAAGAGATTTTAGTCATTCCTAAGGGAATGAAGGTTATGGATGAAGCTTCGAATGTGTGTGTTTGGGCATTCATTGGCACGATACATTACATCATACATTGCATTCATAAACATTCATTTAGACATACATAGGATCATCATCATCATATCATACGGATAGACAGTTGCTTCGGCTCTAAGAATACGACTTCGGAAGCAGATTAATGCTTTGTTGCGTACGAAAAGAAGGGAAGGTGTTTTTCGCCTTCGACTCAAAAAATGTAAGTTTCGTCCACATCAAAGCAGTTCATACATTGACGGGAAGGTAAAAATATATTACAAGGTATGGACAAATTTACATAGTAGAATCTGATTTTCAAATTATAATATTCTTTACAAAGGATAATACAAGAGTTTTTCGAGAGTTTTTTCACTCCTAGGTTTTCAGCTTCATCATCATCTGCTAAGCTTCGGATCGTCTGCTAGGCTTCGGCTCAATGCTCCTCGGCTTCGTCATCCTGTGCATATCAAAGCAGTATAAGGTAAAATCAAGTTTCAAGGAAAAGGTAAGCACAAGGTATGAATTTATTACCGGTTTAAGGTGACTTCGAGCTTCGTCACCAGCCAAGTTTCACCCGCCCTTTGCCCAGATTTGAGTAACGAATCTGTTTCCGATGCTTAGGGCTAGGCCGGGGATGTCATCCAAGTCTGCTGGTGACAAGCTGAAGTTTGGTTTGTTTACAATATTTCCATGTGTACAACCGGCCTTCATGAAAGCGACAGTTGTGCCTTGAGAAGCTAGCAAGGCACAAAAGTCACCATGTCCAGCTATAACTTTGTCGAGAGCATCAACTTCACCTTCAATATGATCAAATGTGCCCGACAGGTCTTCAACTGAAGATTTAAACTTTTCGGAGCTGGCCTCAACTGAGTTAAAGACTTGTTTCAGCCGTTGAATGCATCGGGTGCCGAAGCCTCAGCATTTTTCCTGAAGATCCTTGAGTGATTCATGTAGATTTAAACTCTTTTCAGCTTCGGTTTCAAGTTTTGTTTTGAAATCTTTCTTCTCTTGCTCAAAGCTTTTTGACTGTAGGGAAAGTTCAATGTTTAATCTGGCGATCTTGGCTTGAGCTTCTGCCAATGAACCTTCCATCGTTTGAAGCACAAAGTCTTTCTTTTCTAGGGCAGCTTTATGATCTTTAATCTTCTCTAAACCCTCAATTATAACTTTGTTTTTCTTGTCCTCGAGGTCTTGTTGCATCCTCAAGGCCTTGCTTAGCAGTAAGCTCTGACAAAATAACCTTCATCAGAAAACATCTTCATATCAAAACAATAAAGAGTTAAGGGAAAAATTTTACCTTAAAGT
This sequence comes from Zea luxurians, assembly GCA_029449295.1. Taxonomy (NCBI): domain Eukaryota; kingdom Viridiplantae; phylum Streptophyta; class Magnoliopsida; order Poales; family Poaceae; genus Zea; species Zea luxurians. The sequence continues at coordinate 18,289,213 of JAOPSE010000049.1, forward strand.
TAGAATAAAACAGGCTACCGGTGATATGATGTCACCGGTATCTACTGAGATCAGCTTCGAGCTTCGGGAAACCAACACTTAGCGATAAAGTGCTGACAACCTTCGCCCCAACTCGGTCCTGAAGGCATCCTAAACTCTCTTCGGCAACACTACCGAAGAGCAGTGCCCCTGGCTGATACCCGCATGATATGGCATAGTCCCTCAGCTCTTCTTTTTCAGCCTTTGACAATTTTTGCTCAATTATGTTTTGAAAATTGAAATTTTCTTCTTCCAAAGTATCTTCGGCAGGCTCCTTCTCTTTTTCAGGCATCTTCTCCCCTTTTTCAGGCACTGCGCCGGGGTTTCCTCAACAGCTGCAGCAGTTTCTTCCTTAGCCATTGTTGGGGCTATGCTTCGTCGCGCCGAAGGTCTTGTAGGAAGAAGCAGCTTCGGCTGAAGCTGTCTGCAGGAGATGATCGAAGGTTCCTCTTTATGAAGCTTCGGTATTACAAACCGACTTAAAGATAGAATGACCTTATAGTCCATAAAGGTTTGAGTCAATGTTGTAAACTTTTATGAGGGGCATAATTGTAATTCTTCACAGGCTGTATCCTGTGTCTATAAATAGATGAACAGTACCCCCGTACTGTTCACGCTGACTTGTACTCGCTCGTGCGTCACACTTGTATTTTTGCCTTCTATCAAACCGAAGGTACAAATGTAATTCAATATTGTTTTTATTCTTCCATGATTATACGATAAGAACACGTAATAATGTTATGTGATTATTCATTTTATTCTTTCATGTTTCATATGCTTCTCCTTTTATCAATATAAACTGTGATGATGAAGGTATGTCCTTCATGACCTTCGTCTGAAGATCGTTATATCCTAAGGGAAATAACGCTTCGAAGGACGAAGGGCATTAACCATTAACTTCTTTCTATGTTGCCTTGTTCTTAATTCATAGCATTTGAGAACAAGTCCCCAACATTGGCGCCCACCTCCGGTGAACTCACTTCCACTTTTTTGAGCTGATGGCTTCGTTCAACGATCAAGCTGGAGCTGCTTCGGCTCCGAAGCTGCTACTCCCGATAACAGGCGGTTCATGTTCAGAGCCAGCCAACAAGAAGCAGAAGAAGGAAGCACAGAGAAGGGTACAGCATGTCGGGGTGCAAGGACCCTTCATCAAGTCGAGATGGTCTCACATTCCTATTACCTTCTCCCAAGAGGACCTTCAACTCAAGGATTACCCACACAACGATGCCATGGTTATCTCTTGTGTTATCAAAGGATTTCTGGTCCACAATGTCTTGGTTGATACAGGCAGTGCAGCTGATATCATATTTGCTAAGGCCTTCAGGCAAATGCAAGAGCCAGAAGATAAGATTCATGATGCTACGCACCCTCTCTGTGGCTTCGGAGGAAGACAAATTGTAGCGCTGGGCAAGATCACCATGTCAGTGACCTTCGGGTTCATCAACAACACTAGAACTGAGCAAGTTGTGTTTGACATTGTTGACATGGAATACCCTTACAATGCAATTATTGGTCGTGGCACCCTCAATGCTTTCGAAGCAATTCTTCATCCTGCCTATCTTTGCATGAAGATACCTTCGGATCAAGGACCCATCGCTATTCATGGAAGTCAGGAAGCTGCCAGAAGGGCCGAAGGAAACTGGACTGACTCAAAAGCAATCCATAACATAGATGGAGCTGAAGTTTGTGAACAGTACAAATTCAGAAGGGAGAAAGCAGCTTCAGCAGATCAGTCGAAGCCCATGCTCTTATGTGAGGACATAGCAGAGCAGAAGGTGCTGTTGGGCTCTCAATTATCCGAAGAGCAGGAGAAAACCTTGATAAGGTTTTTGTTCAACAACAAAGATGTTTTTGCATGGTCAGCTAATGACCTCTGCGGAGTAAATAGGGATGTTATTGAACACTCGCTCAATGTTGACCCATCCTTCAGACCCAGAAAGCAGAGGCTTCGGAAAATGTCTGATGATAAGGCCGAAGGTGCTCGTAATGAAGTCAAAAGACTCCTCAGTGCAGGAGTTATCAGAGAAGTTAAGTACCCAGAATGGCTAGCTAACACTGTTATGGTAAAAAAGGCCAATGGCAAGTGGCGAATGTGTATCGATTTTACAGATCTCAACAAGGCTTGTCCGAAGGACGAATTCCCATTGCCAAGGATAGACTCTTTAGTTGATGTAGCAGCTTCTTCAGAGCTCATGAGTCTGCTAGACTGTTACTCAGGCTATCACCAAATCTGGATGAAGAAGGAAGATGAGCCGAAGACTAGCTTCATAACCCCAAGTGGCACATATTGCTATCTTCGGATGCCTGAGGGGCTCAAAAACGCTGGAGGAAGTTTCAGCAGAATGACTGCGAAGGTTCTCCAGTCTCAGATAGGCAGAAATGTGCTAACTTATGTTGATGACATCATTGTAAAAAGCACGAAACAAGAAAATCATATTGCTGATTTGCAGGAGACCTTCGCCAGTTTCAGACAAGCTGGCTTAAAGTTGAATCCAGAAAAATGTGTCTTCGGAGTAAAGAAGGGGAAATTTCTTGGATGCTTGGTTTCAACAAAGGGAATTGAAGCTAATCCAAGTAAAATTGAAGCTATACTTCGAATGGAGCCACCAACTACAAGAAAGGGGGCCCAAAGATTGACAGGGAGGCTGGCATCTCTCAATAGATTCATATCCAGATCAGCAGAAAGAAATTTACCATTCTTCGAAGTGCTGAAATTAGCCGAAGTCTTTCAATGGGGACCAAGCCAACAAAAAGCCTTTGAAGAACTGAAGAAATATTTGATAGATTTAACAACATTAACTCCACCAACGCCAGGGGCTCCTTTGTTGTTATACGTGGCAGCTTCGCACTCAGCGGTAAGTGCAGCACTTGTCCAAGAGAAGCTTGATGGCCAAGTCAAGAAGCAGGTTCCAGTGTATTTTGTATCTGAAGTTCTTAGTGTATCAAAGAAAAACTATACAGAATTGGAGAAGGTATTATATGCTGTTTTGATGGCATCCAGGAAGCTTCGGCATTATTTTCAAGCATACAATATTGTTGTTCCTTCTTCGCAGCCGTTGAAGGATATTATAAGAAATAGAGAAGCTACTGGACGGATTGGAAAATGGGCTGCAGAGCTCAATGAATTTTGCATTGATTATGTGCATAGATCCTCGATCCAGTCTCAAGCGTTGGCAGATTTCATTGCCGATTGGACGCCAGGGGCTCAGGATGAAGAAACAAATAAAGATGCCGAAGTGTGGACAGTGTTTTGCGATGGGTCTTGGGGAACCTTCGGAGCAGGAGCAGGAGCAGCCGCTGTGTTGGTCTCACCATCCAAAGTTAAAACTTGTTATGCGGCAAGACTCGATTTTAGCTGTACAAACAATATTACTGAGTACGAAGCCCTCCTTTTGGGCCTTCGGAAATTAAAAGCAATGGGAATCAGAAGGGCCATCCTTAAAACTGATTCCCAGGTTGTTTCGGGTCATATCGACAAGAGTTGCAAGGCTAAAGATCCGAAGCTTGAAAAATATCTAGACACGGTCCGAAGAATCGAAGCTTCCTTCGAAGGATTTTCTGTCAAAAATATCCCTCGAGGGCAAAATGAGCATGCTGATTTGCTAGCTAAGTCAGCAGCACAGGGGCTGCCTTTACCTTCGGATGTGTTCTTCGAAACAATAAAGGCACCTTCAGTGGAACTCCTTGAAAGAGCAGTCCTCAATATATCTCCTGTTTATAGCGAAGATTGGAGAACTGAGATCATCTCTTATCTTCAGGGTAAGTTCCTTTCAGATGACGAAGCTTATAACAGGAGGATAGAAGCAAGAGCTCGTCCATATGTCATGATAGAAGGGGAGTTGTACAAGCATGGAGTTTGTGCTCCGCTACTCAAGTGTTTATCTAGAACCGAAGGTATAGAGTTGATGAAAGAAATACATGCAGGCCTGTGTGGATCTCACATTGGATCTAGGCCGTTACTCGGAAAAGTTTTCCGCCAAGGGTTTTATTGGCCGAAGGCAGCATCGGATGCAGCGGAATTAGTTCAAAAGTGCGAAGGCTGTCAGAAATGTGCAAGAGATCAAAAACAACCTTCGTCTTTAACACAGCTCATACAACCCATCTGGCCATTGCAAAGGTGGGGCCTTGACTTGTTAGGTCCATTGCCACCGGCTCAAGGGAATTTAAGATATGTTGTAGTGGCTGTGGAATATTTTTCTAAATGGATTGAGGCAAAGCCATTAGCCACAATAACTTCGGCCACTGTCCAAAAGTTTTTCTGGCAGAATATTGTTTGTCGTTTCGGGGTACCAAAGGCCATCACTGTAGATAATGGAACACAATTCGACTCCGAAGCTTTCAGAGATTTCTGTGATCAAATTGGTACGAAGATCCATTTTGCATCAGTCAGGCATCCGGAGTCAAATGGGCTCGTTGAAAGAGCCAACGGCATTATAATGACAGGAATAATGAAGTTAATCTTCAATCAACCCAGGGGAAAGTGGCCAGATCAGTTAACCAAAGTGGTGTGGAGCCACAATACAACAACATCAAGGTCTACAGGCTTTACTCCATTCAAGTTATTATTCGGTGACGAAGCAATAACTCCGGAAGAAGCTAAAACTGGATCAATAAGAGTGGTAGCTTCGACAGAATCAGGTCCTGAAGATGCTTGTTTTGTGGAAAAAGATGCTTTAGAAGGGATCAGGCTTCAAGCTGTGGAGAATATCAATAAATACCAAGCCGAAACAGTCAAATGGCGAGATAGAAAAGTTCGGCTAAAGAATATTGAGCCAGGACACTTGGTGCTTCGGAGAGTGGCCAACCCAGACACAGTGGGCAAGTTACAGTTGAAATGGGAGGGACCTTTCTTAGTAGCATCTTCGTCAAGACCTGGTTCATACAGATTGAAGGACATGGACGGCAACGACATTCCTAGATCTTGGAATGCGGATGAGCTTCGGCGATATTATGTGTAACTTGATGTAACTTTTTATGTCTTTTCTTTTTCATGGCACCCTTTTCCTTTCTAAAGGGGGAGAAAGGTTTTTAATGGGGCCATCATATGTAATTTCCTTTTTTAGTTCTATAAGAGCAAAATCCCCCAAGGAATGTAAATGTAAAACCTGAGAACGCACCATTGAGTGCCGAAAACTAAAAAAGCGAAGAAGCTCCAAAGTCGTTCCTAAGGGAATGCAGAGCTTACAGCGAAAAGTCAACGCTGATTCCGCCGAAAAGTAAAAGGCGAAGAAGCTCCAAATTCGTTCCTAAGGGAATGCAGAGCTTACAGCGAAAAGTCAACGCTGATTCCGCCGAAAAGTAAAAGGCGAAGAAGCTCCAAAGTCGTTCCTAAGGGAATGCAGAGCTTACAGCGAAAAGTCAACGCTGATTCCGCCGAAAGTAAAAGGCGAAGAAGCTCCAAAGTCGTTCCTAAGGGAATGCAGAGCTGATGTGTGATTGTTTCTAAGGAAATAATGGCTGAGGGTATGGCTTCGGATATGTGTTTGGACATTCATTCGCACATCACATTACATCATAGCATTTGCATTCATAAACATTCATTCAGGCATATGTAGGATAATCATCATGGCATGTGGTTGCTTCGGCATAAGAGAAGAGCTTCTTCGCGTACAAAAAGGAGAGCTTCGGAAGAAAGGGAAATGTTGTTGTCTATGCTTTGCTGTGTGCGAAAAGAAGGGAAGGTGTTTTTTCGCCTTCGGCTCAAAAAAGATAATTTCGTCCACAACAAAGCACTTCACATACATTAGTAGAAGGGTAAGAGCATAATACAAGGTATGAACAGAACTCATTAAAGACAAGTTTAGTTACATTTACACAAGTTATCTCAAAAGTCTCCTGAGTCTGTCTACAGTCTACTACTTAATCTTCGATGGATTTTAGCTTCGGCGTCACTCTTGTTAATCATCGACTTCGGCTTCGTCATCCTACATGAATTAAGTAGTTATAAATCAAAATCGAGCTTGAAGGAAGAGGTAAGCGCAAGGTAAGATTTCTTACTGGTTCAAGATGACTCCGAGCTTCATCTCCAGCCTTTTCTCGCCCGCCTTTTGTCCATATCATTTTTATAAATCTATTGGAAATACTTCGGGCGAGATCAGGGATGTCATCTAGGATTGATGGTGATAAAGTGAAATTGGGCCTATTGACAATCTTTCCATGGTCGCAGCCAGCTTTTAGGAAAGCTGCAGCAGTGCCCCGAGAAGCTACCCAGGCACAGAAGTCACCATGCCCAGCTATAACTTCGTCGAGCTCGTCAATTTCACCCTCAATATGTTCGAAGCTCTTCGGCAAATCTTCAGCTGAGGGGGTGAATTTCTCACTGCTGGCTCCCACTGAGTGAAAAATTTTTCTTAGTCGTTGAATGCATTTGTTGCTAAATTCCAAACATTTTTCTTGAAGGTCCGCCAATAGTTTTTTCAAATCTGAATTTTGTTGAGCTTCGGCTTCAAGTTTTGCCTTAAGTTCTTGCTTTTCTTGTTCAAACTGCC